>SAUA01000238.1:0-22123 GCA_004335185.1 Phoma sp. RAV-16-625 | reverse complement strand
TCTTCATTTTCTTCATAATGTAGGTGTTGTTGTTGTTGTTGTTGTTGTTGTTGTTGTTGTTGTTGTTGTAGGAATGCGACTTCTAGGTGGCTCGTCGGCGACTCTCAGATGGTATAGTGTCAGCTTTTACACATCCCCCATTCATCATACCAAGCCCTAAACCAAAAGTTCGATTGCTCTTAGTTTGTGCTCTAAATCTGATATTCCTAGATAGCTTTACGATTGAAGAGAATGTCGTAATCATTTGAGGGATGAGTTGGCAATGGGAGAGCACGAGGTGGAGCGAAACCTTGCTTAGGTATCGTTTCTGTAAGTTAGAGGTCTTGATCTTGAGAAATTTTGTCTATAGAGTGAAGTACTTGGAATCAGCGTAGACACTCATTTGACCTCTTGCGGAAGTCTAGTGACGCTTTTTGAGGAAGTACATATACAATTATTGCTCATACTATATATATCTTCGTTATATAGTTATCTTCTTTTAAAAGGTCTTATAGAAAGTGTATATGATAGCGTTCTACAGACGCGTTGCTTTGTGGGTTTTTCACGGACAATCACAGCGTGTTAGCACCAACTTCGTTCGCCCCACAGGATAAGAACTTTTTCCTTACAGCTTTGCAGCGCCTTTTACATGACGGCGGCTCGCCTACCCATGGAGTGTGTTACAGATTTCTCCACTTGAATAGCGCTTCCATCTTCAACATACACCTCCGGGACGGACTCTCTCGGCGCCTTTGATGTAATGGTATGTGTGATGTTACACAAGACCCTAATAATGTAGACCATTTATATCTCCGCAAGAACAAAAGGTGCCTTATATCCTCTGATACATTCTGACTCAGGATTTCATAGGTATGCGCCGTCTGAAGCGTGACTTTTACTCCAGATCACCGATCTCGCGAAACGGTCAAAGGGCTCTAGCACGTTGTGGTGGTGAGGGCTTGAAGAATGGTTCAATGCCGATGTGCTTGAAAGCATCCTCAACATAGCCCAGCATAAACATAGATTCGTGCCCTCTCCATTTATGTCAACACCCCCCCATCATCGTTGTCCTCCCTCGATAAATGACTTACGCCTAATCAAAGGTATACTGGTCCATGTCACTCCGTATCGTTGTTCCACCATCCATCCTCTAGTAACTCTTTTGCTGTTGGGCGGTCTCTCCAATCGAGTTTCATCATCTTTGATATGAAGATGTTATCTCTCTGGCTTACTTCGCTCTCAATAGTTCGCGAAAATGGCGTTGTCTTCTCCTTCGGAATATTCTGCATAATCAGCATTATGGATTGAACCGTTTCTGGGTCTGCAATCTCCGCGATTTTGGCTGGGAAAGGACCAAAATATTTGAACTGCTCCTCGACAACCCCAAGCACATACTCTTCGTCGTCACGTTTCAATCCTTTGGGCTGGAAAAGATTGAAGTGTCCACCGTAGATGAGGCTTATGAGCTATCAAGACATTAGCTTTCGTCTATACTCATATTCGCAGTAGAACTGTGACGCACCATAGCACCAAAAGACCATATGTCAGCCGCAGTGTTCCACGGCAGTTCCATGAGAATCTCTGGGCTCGTCCACATCGGCGCTCCCACTACGGTGCCGGATGTAGCCCACTCTGAGTCAACGGGGTAGCACCCACCCAAGTCGCCCAGTTGGACGTCGGAAAACCGAACGTCGCCTTCTTGCAGATTAACGAACACGTTATCTGGCTTGACATCTGGATCAGTCTTAGTCACACACAATCCATCCCTAACTTGAGGTAGTATCATACCTGCGTGCACAAACCCATCATCATGTAAGGTCTTCAATGCCTTAAGTACGCATCGTGACACATATTTGAGCTCTCTCCTGTTCAAGGTTTTCGCAACGAAGGCGTCTAAAAGGCCTCCTTGCAAGTGCCTTAGGGAGATAGTTATAGGGAAAGACGGTTCGTCGGTTTCGTCGACCAAAGGTCGGAGGTACGGGGTACGGTGCTGGAATCTCTTAAGCACATTCCTCTCATTCTCTACCCGTGGATGATCCCGAACGCTCTTGATCACCACAGACACGCGCAAACGATTTCTAGCAATACTAAGATTCTGCGATGAAGGCTGGATGTAACTTGCTTACTTCGCAAACCACGCAGTATCTTGGACTTCTTTCGTGATCGTGTATTTGCTAGCACGCCCCTTCAGAACTTGACCGATTCGAAAGGTCTCCATCGGCTCCTCCCACCCCTCGCACGCTATGTACGCATCCACACAAGCACTTGTGCTATAAGATACCTCAACACCATCCCATGCAGCACTCCGTTCTATAAACAATCCATCTCACTCTCCTTTAACGGGATATCTCACCGTACCCTCCGCATTCCAATTGCCCTCATACCTCTCCTGCAGCACTCTCAACTTGCTAAAGAAAACATCGTCGTCCACATACGCGCCTTTGAGCCACCTTTCCCCCTTTGTCGCATCGAACGCTCGTCTCGCATGCAGCACTCTCCTGTTGTCGAAGATGACGCACTCGCCTTCGTTGAGTCTGTATTCGTAGAGGTTTTCCTCGGCGCTGAGCAGCTTTTCGTATGCATTTGATGCGGCGATGAAGGAGCGGAATGATGTCTGGTTGCTGCTGCCGATGCGGGCTTCGAAGGGGGCCTGGAATGGCGGGCTCCAGTTTACGCGGTGGATGGCGAGGTTTGTGGGCTCGCTGTATTTGGGGTAGGGGAAGAGTTCGATTACCGGGCGGGTGAAGTGGTAGTGGTGTGTTGGGTGGTGGTAGTGGTAGGTTACGGGGAAGGTGCAGAGAGTGCGGAAGTGGAGGGCTGAATAGCGTTGGAGTTGGTGTACAGCGTTGAAGGCATCGCTGAAGAAAGATTCGCCGCCGGGCGTGCGAGCGCGCAAGGAGTGGAGGAGTTGAAGATGTGGTGGATTCGAGGTGTAGAGGAGGTCCATATGCAGTCCAAGAAACTGGGGAGTGTAGGCGATGTTCTCTGCTTTGGCCTTTGAGCGAACATCCCAGGTGCGGCCGTAGAACGTATCTTTGAGGTTGCCGATGCGTTCTGAGAGTTTGACTACTGACTCCTCTGATTCGGGGACATTCTTAATGAAAAGCAGACCGTATTTATGCAGGTGGGTAAGAGCGTCGTAAAGAACCTCATCCTGAGCCATGTAGTCGTTGTAGTCGAGCCACTTATTATCTTTTGTGATCCTCTGTTTATCCCAGAGTACACGTTCGTCGTGCCGTACGCCACCTCTTAGCTCGACCTCCTGGTGTATTGCTCTTCGCAGCCAGTCGATCGAGTGCCGTGTGCGGTGGTCAGGTCCATACCCCTTTACGTCGTTGCTCCACTGAACTTCAATTGAAGGACCCTTCTCTTCATCCTCAACAAGCTTGTAGCTTCCTTCTAAATCTTCCGGGATGTCTGAAGTCTGGAAAACCTTCTGTTTGCTGTGTGGGTCCTTGCACTGCAGGCATGAGCAACTGTCCCGCAGGAACGCTGTATCGAACACTCGAGCATTTCCGTCAATTTCCACAGCTACATGTTTGGCAGGCGCACCGTCTGCTTGACCAATTTCGGGCTCCTCAGGGATAGGGTATTCTTGTGCTGCCTTTTCTGCGAGATCCTTCTCTTTCTGCTCTCTGATCTGTAGCTTGCTTTGCCGATGAGGGCCGTCAATGGCGGGCGACCATTCGGCTTGCTGTGCAGAGCTTGAGGACTTGCTCCAGAAAGATCGAAAGGAAAAGTGTCTTCTCTGAACGGAAGTTGCTGACTGATATCTCGGCGCAATTTGCCGTGCGGTCCTGAGCGCAGGCAATTTAGTGGTGACGTTCAATGACATGGTGTTTGGGGGTTGTCAAGCAGCAGCGAAGCTGGAGAAGGGCAGCGTTTGTAAATCAAAAGCCGACGCACCTCGGCTGCTATTCTCGCGGATTTGACCACCGCTTTGACATTACTCCCATTTCTCCGGCTTTTTCCACGATCGCCTCCCACGCCGGCAGATAGCATAGCGTGTTCGCGGCACGTGTGCGCTATTGTCCCTCATCAAGGTTCTGGGCGCATGTCTGAGGGCGTTGCGCAGCTCAAGCATGAGGTACGCGCCGGCTTAGCTGCTTGTGAGGTGCACAACAACTGACCATTTATAGGGCTCGCAGCGACAAGTAGTTGTAGCTGGCGCTGTCGCAGGCCTCGTGTCGCGGTATGTTTATGACCATGTTTACCCTCGGGGTTCTGCACACGAATCAATACACTGACTGACATGCCACAGCTTTGTCATAGCTCCCCTCGATGTCATCAAAATCCGCCTACAACTCCAGATTCACTCGCTCTCCGATCCCCTCAGCGTCCACGGCGTCAATGGCCCCGTCTACAAAGGAACCTTGGGCACCCTCAAGCAGATACTACAACAAGAGGGGCTGACAGGGCTATGGAAGGGCAACATCCCCGCTGAGCTAATGTACCTGGCCTATGGCAGCATTCAATTCTCCGCCTACACATACGTATCGTCCCTCCTGGAGCACCCTGCGCAGCCAGTGCCTCTCCCTAGCTCAGCTGTCAACTTCATAAGTGGCGCTGCTGCAGGTGCTGCCGCGACAACGGCTACCTACCCGCTCGATCTGCTGCGCACACGGTTCGCTGCCCAGGGCAACAATCGCGTGTATACGTCCATTGCAGCGTCACTCAAGCAGATCGCGCAGCAGGAAGGGCCCACGGGCTTCTTCCGCGGCCTAGGCGCTGGCGTGAGCCAGATTGTGCCATACATGGGCTTGTTCTTTGCGTCGTATGAGGGACTGAAGCCACTCGTGGCAGACTCGCCCGTACCCTTGCCCTTTGGCACTTCGGATGCCGCTGCTGGCGTAATTGCCAGTGTCTTGTCCAAAACCGCCGTCTACCCTCTTGATACCACACGAAAGCGTCTGCAGGTTCAGGGGCCCATGTTGACGCGCTACGTCCATGGTAACATACCAGAGTACAGAGGTGTGGTCAGTACGGTGTTGCGCATATGGAGGCAGGAGGGTAGACGTGGTATGTACCGTGGCCTGACGGTCAGCTTGCTCAAGGCTGCGCCTGCGAGTGCCGTCACTATGTGGACGTACGAAAGAGCTATGGCAGTTATGCTGGCTTGGGAACAGGAGCAAGTTTGAGAGACCCCTGTTGCATCCAAGAGGCAGCGTTGAAGCTACATCGCACACAAACACCACAAACATAAATAAAGTATTACATTCATCTGTTCTGCTCCGTCTTGCAGCACACATCACAGCTTCACCCTGACTCCACCGTCCAGTCACGCAACATTCTTCTCCAGCCACTCTTCCCACTGCTTCTCCGTCCAGCTCGAGCTAATGTCATTGTTCACCACGCCGTCGAACACGACAGTCGGCGTAACATGCACGCCCTGCAAGCGATTTTGCTTGGTCTGCAACTTGACATAGTCCGTAACCCCATTTCCTGCATTCAACTCACCATCCTTGTTCGGCTTATCACTAATCTCCAACAACCCATACACCTCCTTCTCATCCACGCCCACGCTCCCCGCTATCTTCGCCAGCCTCTTGTACGTGTTGTTCCTCGTCTCGTTCACAACGCTGACATCGAAGAAGTCCTTCTGCTGCTCGAAAAGCTTCTCGCTGAAGTCGTAGAACTTGTCAGGTTGGACTTTGAGCACAGCGAACCCAGCTTCGTGAACGAGCGTGGAAGACGGGTGCCAGGGCTGGATCTGCTGGCGGAAGATGGTGACGACGCGGTCCGAGTACTTCTCTAGCAGCGTTTTGCGCAGCGGGCTGCTGTAGACGGTTTTGAAGATCTTGGCGCTGAAGGGGCAGACGTAGTCGAGGTCTGTGGTGGGGTCAGAGAATGTGCGTTTCGGATGTGCAGGTTCGAGACGTACAGATCTCGATGGTGTGCACGGCTTTGGGCTGGATGGCGGTTGAAGCGAGCTTCTGGCCAGCGAACTTGGGTGCGAGAGCCATTTTTGCTGAGTTTTGTGTGTAGTTGAGGTAGTTTCAGAGTGAACTAATGTATGAGCAGTTCATATACAGAAGAAAGGGCGGAAAGGGAGTAAGAAAGCACGCAAGATCACGCTGAGGGGTAGCTTCGGATGCTCTGGAGCTTCAAGTATGACGACAACGATCGATGTTCGAGAACCTCAGTTCTGGAATATGATTCGAAGCTTGTCAGGATAGTAATCTGCTTGACTTTCACAAAGAAAAGTTAAAGCATCGAAAGTTAAAGCATCGAAAGCATATACAAGATGCAGCGAGGCAGCTGTGAACGCTGGATGTAGCTGTTCCAGAGCCCCACATCAGCTCCAACTCCGCAGACCCCCGGCCACTTGAACATGCAACACCATACCTTCCCGCCATAACGGCTGCTCGCAATAACTAAGCCTATGCCACCATGTCAGATCCAAGCTCTGTAGATGACGACCTCCTTGCTCGCCTAAACGCGCTCAAGAAATCTAGCGTTAGCCTCGATCCTACATACAGCTCCTCTATTGCGTCGACACGGTCCCCGAAGCCTACAGATGACCTCGCCTCCCGCTTCGCACGTCTAGGCTCCGCGTCACCTTCCGGCTCACCGCAGCCTTCACGAACGGCATCTACACACAACGTCGTAGCTCCTGGAGCGCCAAGCTACCTGGAGGGCGTGGCGCAGGGTGTCGGGGGAGGGACGGTCGATTTCAACGAGGAGGATGAGAAAAGCCTAGAGGAGCTGCTTGGGGAGTTGAACGGCGCCGTGGGAGACAGGAAGGATTGGGACATGACTCGGAAAGAGCAGGGAGATGTTGGGAAACTGCTCAAGGATATGAGGACCATACTGCCAGAACTGCAGAACGGCCGGGCCCAAGATGCTAGACAAAGGAACCAAATAGGCCAGAAAGGCAATGGGGAAGCGCTCACCGATTGGGAGAATGTTGAGTTTGATGTCGGCAGTGGGTCCGTGGGACCCAAGCATGACACAGAGGATACAGAAGGCGACGACGACGAAGACGGCGAGCAGAAGAAGCAAACCGAGCAAGAAGAGGCAGATGACGTGATAGCACGCATCATGGCGGAGCTCGAAATCAGTAAGAAATACGACCCTCCATCTCCACCCCCAGAAGACGACCATAACGCGCAAACCTCCACCGAAGAGGCCGACACAAACGACACCTCGCTGTCTCTGCCCTCCGCGCCAACAACACTCAAAGAACCTACCGACTCCTTCGACGCAACCCAAGCCCTCGAAGACGCCTTCACAGCGCGCCTGGCCGCCCTCGCAGGCCCCAGAACCGACTCCTTAGGCCTCCCCTCGGCGCCCTCCTTCGCGCCCTCAGCAAAGCTGCCCAAAGTGCAGTCTAGCCTGCAAAATAAGCTCGACGAGGAAATCGACACCTGGTGCATCATCTGCCAGGACAATGCGACGCTGAAGTGTCTGGGCTGCGAAGGCGACCTGTATTGCAGGAACTGTTGGATGGAGGGTCATCGGGGAGAGAGCGCGGGGATGGAGGAGAGGAGGCATAGAGCGGTGGAGTTTGTCAAGGGTGGGGATAAGAAGAAGAGGCTTGCGGCTGCGGGATGAGTGCGGGTTCTCGCATGAAGACACATCGACCATGACGCTCAGCGCAGAGAACCGGACTGGACCGGACTGGACCTTGCAGCTGCGGCTACCTCATCCCTGGTGATTGTGCCGTACCACCAGGCATACATGCAAAGCACCAGCGAAAACGCGCACTCTGATGCCCGTCGAGGTATTACAGGCAGAGACCGATGGTGTCCGACCGGCCTGGTGGCGTCCACTCAACCACGACCATGCGCGTGCATTCTCACAGCACAGGGGCCCAGCGCAGCTAGCCCGCACGCTTCACGGCCTGACCCCATGTTGGCAAAGACAGCGTCATGTTGGCGGAGGGAACAGCTTGCTCGAATCCACATTGGGACAGTAATGAGATTTGGGAATCACAGCAGCGAATAGATACGCAGCTGTCAAAAGTTTTGTAAGCTGGTGTTGCCTTAAATGAGTGGATTGGAGCGCATATGGAAATCAACTCGGAATTTGTGAAACAAAAAAACAAATCCATTACTGCATCCCAGCACCTCAGCAATAATCATCACAGCTGCTAGGTATCATACGCAATACTCCCCTCAAACTGCACAAGCCACTCCCTCCTCCAGCACACTACCACCCACCCATACCCAACACCTACGAGTGATCCGTAACATTAATCCCAATCGCCTTGAGTGCGGGCCCAGCATCCAAATCCAGCTTAATAGTATTCGCCTTAATCGCCTCCTCATAGTAAGTGAGATGCGTATCTCCCTTAACACTACTATTTCCCACAATCTCCAGCGGCAGCACGCCATTCTTGTACGTGCTCAGGATCATGGAGATGATGGCAGGCTGGTCGACGCGCGCTTGCATGGGCGCGTTGTTTGTGCCGGGCTTGAGGACGAGGTTGGGGAGTAGCGCGTAGCCGATGCTGGTTCCTGAAACGCCTAGGTTCATGGTTACGTTGCCGAGGTCGAGTGTCATGACGGACGGGTTGGGGATGTGCACTGTGCCGAGCATGTTGGAGCCGTCGGAGAGGATTTCGGATTTGCCGGACAGAATCTTGATGTCGGAGATGTTGAGGCCTGAGAGGTGGTTGAGACCTGTGTGGGGAGTTAATAGGGGTGTTTGAGAGGTGTGGAGGAATATATAAGCGCACCTTTCATGGTGATCTTCTTGTTGTAGTGTACATTCGTTGCTGGAAGGTTGGGGATGTGGATTGTGGTGTCGCCGTTGAGGTCAATGGTGAGCTCTTCGCTGGATAGAACGGCTTTGGTGTATCTATGGATCTGTCAGTTGAAATGTTGGCTGGTATCTAGTTCGTGGTTGACATACGCAGCAAAGGCATCAGCCGAGTTGAAGGTCACATCCTGGTCCACCGTGATGAACGTCTCCGCTTCAGACTTTGCTTCAGGGATGTTGATGTAGATGAAGGGCTTCTGGCCTTCGAGTGACAAACCGGCGCGGAAGGCTTCGATCCTGGGATGGTAGCTACTGTCGCTCCTGATGACATTTTCAATCTTCAAGTGCACGCTGTCGGGAGTTGGGTCCGTAACCTCCATGTTTGTCACCTCGAGTGTAGAGTCATTGATTTCATGCTGTGCCTTCTTAGGCAGACCAACAAATATCAACGGCAGTACAATGACCAGGACGAGAGCAATGAGGACAAGGCAGTCTGTTGATGGTCAACATCTGTATATTACAGAGTACATCGACGCAACTTACCACACCACCAGAACTTTCTGCAGTGGTTCTTGACTCGTCCACCAGCACCAGGCTTCGGACCTGGAGGGTACAGTTTATTCACAACACCCCCTTTCCGTGGCGTGGTGTATACCTCCTCCTGCCTAGCGGGTTCCGTCTTTGAACCGATGTCCATGTTGTTGAGGCGCTGCTGCAGGACTGACTTCTTGAAAATTTCCTTGCGAAGGGAGTCTGAGGGCGTACTTGTGACGATATTTCACTCGAATATGGTTACACGATAGGCGAACAGCTCACAATGGAAGACAAACTACCCCAGGGCCGAATACCAAGTGGAGACCTGCGGGGAAAGGGTCCTTTTGAGATGCAAGAGTTGGAAACCGAAGCACATGAGCATGTCTACGAAGATCCTCACGGATCAGATCGTATACAGGCGCCCTGCCGAAGGCAAGGACGGTCGTCGACAGAGGCGCGGTCACTAACAGGGTATGCGCAACGAATGGCATTCAGCCGCCAGAGCTTGATATGGCAGAGCCCCGAGATGATTGCCACCATCTCTTCGCGAATAACACTCAGCCGAGGCTCGAGCTTTGTTTGATTGAGAGGATCGACTGACACATGTCTCTGATTGCTACCGAAACTGTAGCAGTAATGTGTAACGGAAGCTACTCTAGTGCGCTGAGTGGCTCATCGCTCGGAAGCTAACATCCTGAGCAATCTTTCCGTTTCCTTTCGGTGCTTCCGACCTGATCGAGAGGCGTGGCATCTCTAGAACCATTGGCGACAGGACTGATGGAGAACAGGGGAAGTGTGGTCAGGCAAACGGCCGAGCGTAGAGCCCCTGCAACGCTCCCCGGAATTAGCGGAACGCAGGCGTTCAGAGGCTCCCGCTGTGGGGAAGAATCCTGGCCCACAACCAATCCGAAGCATTGCTGACCGGCAACTCGCCTCTTTCGAGCCAAAAGACCTTTTTCTTGCATGAAAGGTCGCCAGAGAAGCATATGAGCTAGGACTCAATAAAGTTGATGCAGCGAAATTTTCACATGAAGGAGCGCCAAATGTTAGGTGGACGGCCTCACCTCCCGAGCTGGCGGTTGACGAGCATTTGTTTGTTTGCTCGAGCAACGCAGACCACGACAGAAGGTCGATACCATGGAGTGAACCTTAGCTGGCTTGCGTGTTTGTGGTTGCGCTCACAATATGCCGTAGTTCAAGAGGATGCGCATTTGCGGCGTATGTCGCGTGAGCAAGGTTATGTCGTATTTGCCATGCCCAAGCCGTACATATCCCACTGTTTCGGTATGAAGCGTTGCCGTCCGCTCAAGGCCTCGAAGCCGTCTGCATCCTTTGAACTGATGGGTCATCCGCAGATGAAGGCGCCCAGTATGGCGAACCTAGTTTGCATGGCGCAAACATCCAGATTGAGCACCGTGTGTAGGCACTTGTGTAGCCAGTCCTTGTGATCTCGAGTTTATGACGAGGCGGCTGCAGGTGAGAGGTGTCGTTCGATAGAAGAGTCTGGGGAAGCAACGATCGCTGTCAGGAACGCGGGGGCCAAGCATGACGCTATGTGGGTCGGCGCAGGAAGACTTCTTGGAAGGCTGTGATTCGTGATTGAGCATGCACTCACATCAACCACACCGACAACATGTCGCAATCCGATGAAGAAGATGACTACATGAACATGGTGTTCGAAGACGCGCCAAAGGGGCCCAAATTTGAGACATCACTCCAGCGCGCCGCGCGCAAACGCAAGGAGGTAGGCATACGCAGATACTGATCTGTGTGCGCATAGTGCTGACACATGTACAGGCCGAAGCCAGAGCACGGCAGAAGACCAAGGCTGAGAAGGAGGCAGACGCCGAGGCAGCGCGAGAAGAAGCCCTTGCTACTGCCCTGCCAGAGACAAACAAAGGCTTCAAGATGATGGCTAAATTCGGCTTCAAACAGGGCGACACGCTAGGCAAAACCGAAGACGCACGCAAAGCGCCAATCGCAGTCGATGTCAAAGCAGACAGGGGAGGCATTGGTTTGGAGTCTGAGAAGAAGCGCAAGTTCCGCGAACAATGGGAGGAGGCAGACCGTCTGGCCAAACGCTCCAAGGAGGAAGAGGGCGATTACCTCGAGGTACGGCGGCAGGAGCAGAAAGAGAAGAAGGCTGAGAGAGACCTCGACAATGCACAGCGTACAGCGGAGCGACTGTACGACAAGGACGCAGAAGACAAGGGTACACCAGAGCCCAGCGATAAGCCTCTCAAGGACGTCAACGTGCTCTGGCGCAGCCGCGCGAGGAAGCGTGTGGAGACACAGCAAGACAAGCAGCAACGGCGCGAACTGAACAACAGCCTCGCGTCGCGACTGCCCACTCTAGCGGACGAAGGTGACGAAGACAACGACTCGAAGGTTGCACTAGGCGAGGATCTGACGCCGTTCTATACAACGCTCGAGAACGATCTCGAAGCAGAAGATCCTGAGTTGGCTGACTTCGAAGCACTGCCAGTGACAGAGCGGCTCGAGAAGGTCTTGCTCTACCTGCGCGATAAGTTCCACTACTGCCTCTACTGCGGGTATCAGTATCCTGATGCAGAGCTGGAAGGCTGTCCAGGAGTAACAGAGGAGGATCACGATTGATCTTGTGTCGTATCCTCACAACTCTTCTCCATGATCATGATTGAGTTACGAATGCTGCGTAGATGGCCAACAAGTAAGTGTCGCGACAGCGAACGCTCTAGACTCGGGTGGCACCCTAATAAGGCTTGTGTGCCTCTAAGATACATGTCCTGAAAGTGAGTGTCCAGCTCCAACAAACAGTGAACAGGGTTCCACGCGCCAAGTATGTGCATAGATTTGAGAACCTGAAGGCAGTGGAAGTGGTTTAGTAGGAGCCGTAGATACCCAACCCATTGGAAGTCAGTGTGTACAAACGTCTCTCGTCCGATCTTTTGTGTTGGTCTTTCAAGCTTCGTGACTGAGCCTGTATCATTTGGGGCTGGCATTAAGCTAGCTTGTTTCACGTGCCTACGCGCTTTAGCGCCAGTCGCGCGTGCGACTGGCGCTCTTCGGGACCCTTCCAATTCATCTCCGACAACACCTAGAAGCCTGTGGAGAACAATAGGAACAACAATGGAACACCAGAGATGCTATATTTACCAGCCGCAAGAGACTGAAGAGCGAGCACCCAAGCGCCAACGCACCGAAAAATCACAATTCCAGCCCCAGCTGCAAGAACGACTCCAGATCTATCGAGAGCTATGGGGCCAGCAAGAGCAACGTATTCAGGTAGCATTCATCTGAGCCAAACAATTGGATTTGCGACTGACGGTTGTAGAGCACTCTAGAGGAGGCAGACAGTGCTACACAACAGGACATCGTTGACTTTGTTTCGGCGTCAGGGTCGTCACCAGATGAACCAAAGTTCGCCATACCAACAGGTCTTGTCGTCGCAGGACCAAGTATCGCATCCCATGGACCCTATTTTGAACGATTAGGACGAAAGATCAGATCAGATACAGACAGCGCCTACATTCTGCTAACATCTGGCGAATGTCCCAATTTGAAGACACTGCTTAAGAATCTTATCAAAAAAGCAACGTCGCGAGCTGTGGATGACGACGAGGATGACCTTGACCAGCCAAGCAAGCCTTCAAAGCATGGACCAAAATTGCTAAACTACGATCTTGGTCATGTCCAGGATTGGCGGAGGAAGAATCGGGTCTCAAGCATCGTCGTCACCATCCAGGATAGCGAGGCGTTTGACGCAGGTTTGCTTGTCGATCTTGTCGATCTACTTCAGTAGGTCCAACATTCCAAAGCATGTGCGAAACGTACTTACAATATCAGCTCATGGTTAGACCGCCTGCCGTTTGTTCTGCTCGTTGGCATTGCTACGTCTGCAGACAGCTTCGAAGACCGCTTGTCTGGGCAGTCTCTTCGATATCTCGAAGGGCAAAGATTCGACGTCACACAGTCCGACGAAATCATCGAAAAGCTGTTCAGCGCAACTGTTGGCAGCCTCGATAATCGCTTGTTCATCGGTCCACAGCTGTGCCGTCGCATGTTGGACCGACAAAAAGATCATGTGCAGAACGTGCAGGACTTCTGCGATGGTCTTAGATATGCTTACATGTCACACTTCTACGCCAGCTATCCTAGCATCTTCCTGGCTAACAATCTAAAGTTCCAGCAACTGCAGACGGAGGCCATTGAAGCAGTGCGTAACTTGCCGTCGTTCCGCCGGCATGTAGAGACCAGGCTTGAACAGGGGAAATTCGGCCCACAGACAGTTCGCAGGTTACTTGAGTCGGACCCGGAACTGTTTGAGGATGTTAAACATTACACCACATTAGCCCAACACGAGCTGTCTGACTTGAACCACGCGGTACAGGTACTGTTCAGCCTTCGAGAGGCCCTTCAGATGACACCGAAAGTCCGGGCTTCTAGTATATGGATACGTGCAGCATCTTCAGACCTGCTGGAGTCACCACTTCTCCGCGAAACTTTGCTGATCCTCAAGAAGACTCCGTCTGACAAGTTTGCGAACGTGCTATCAGCACTGGAGCAACTGTCAGGAGCGAAGAGCATACCGATCAAGAAGACGCACAACGGCGATGTGGAGGTCATAGACACAAACGGGATTCGAGAAGAATTCGACAACCTCCTCGGACAACAGAATACGTCCACTCCCCTTCGCACACAACACGATGTTCGCAGCGACAGCCTTCGCACAACCGTAGTTGCGCAGAAAGTGCTTCTCAGCAAGCACAAAGCGGCCCTTTCAAAGCAGGACCAGGCCTATTCAGATCTGGTAACGCGCCTGCACGACGAGCTGGGCTCGTTCTTCGAAGCAACTCTCATCGACCCGCAAAGCCTGCTCTTTTCCGAAATCTTCACCTACGACCTCAAATCGCCCCACCTCGAAGTCTTCCAGCCCAAGCCGCGATTCGCCATCGAGCGTGCCATGGCCTGCCCGCACGACTACCTGGGCTGCGAATGCTGCGGTGCAGCAGACGGGAAGGAGTCACTTCTTTCCGCCGCGCAACCAGCGACCGCAATCGTCTACCAGCTGTACCTCGAGTCCGGGGCTCTCATCAACGTGAGCGATCTGTGGTCAGCTTTCAAAGCGATTGCCGGGGAAGACGATGACGACGATGAGTCGAAGACAATGTAAGTACTCAGTCCTGTCTGTTTTGATGGAGCACTTGCTGACGATCCAAGGGCACTGTTCCAAAGAGCTCTAGCTGAGCTCAGGTACCTGGGTTTCCTCAGGCCGACCAAGAAGAAGACGGATCATGTGGCAAAGGTTATGTGGAAAGGTCTGTAACTTTTTGTACATAGGCACCTGCTAAAAATACATATGCGAGTCTTGTTGCCCGGCTCCCGGTTTCAACTGCATCTACGATGGCGTCCACGGCACATTCTCTCCTGTACTTGTCTTCGCAGTCGCTTCCGCTTTCTTCGCGCTCTTTCCCTCTTCCTCCGCCACGTCGTCTTTCGCCTCCTCCTCTAGCTTGTTCTTCGTCTTGCCGTCTACTTTCGGAGGAGCAGTATCGCATATCGTGCCGCAATTCCCGCACGTCCTCGCTTTGGTATCCGCCTTGAACGCATTCACCGCGTCCTTAATCTGCGTCCCCAAATCCGTACAGTGGAACGCCGCCTCATGCACTTTCTCCCCACAGCTCTGGCAGTACCACCTCAACCGATCCATACTGCCCTCCGGCCGGTGCTGTTCCAGCACTATACCCACCGTATCCTTGAACCTGACGGGGTTGTGCGGGGTATTCGGCGGCAGCAGGAACATGTCGCCCTCGTGGATGTGGATGTCGCGGAACTCGTTGTTGTCGACGACCTTGAGCAGCATGGAGCCTTTGTGCTGGTAGAACCATTCTGCGGTTTCGTTGATGTGGTAGTCGGTGCGCTCGTTGGGCCCGCCGACGATCATGACGGTCACGCTGTCATTGTATACGCAGTAGTTGTTGATGGGCGGCTTCAGCATGTGCGAGTTCTCGGATATCCTGGAGCTATTAGCAATGTTTTGAAAGACAACAGGGGCGTTCAGTACCATTTTGGCACGTTCAGTGGCGGCGCGAGAAGTCGCGCTGGAGCTGTGCGGGAAAAGTGACGTTGTGGGTTGATAGCTCCGGGGGTCCGCAACAGCGGGGGCGCTGAGCTTCGGAAGCACCGTACAGCAGGGCGTAGGGATCGCATGGTCGCCGTCATGATAGCAATCACAAGTGCTTCCAAGGTATCGCAGTGGTACTATAAGGGCTATCGCGTAGTGTGGCGCGAACTCAAAGAGTTGTAAGCAGATCGCAAATGTCATTGATAGCTAGCTAGCTGGACCCTTGTGGCGCCCGTCCACCCGCGAAACGTGCTCAAGTCGAGCACGCGGGGTCCCGTGCATGATGGTGCGACGCGCACGATACGACGTGTTCCCCTTCGCAGCAGTCCTGTCCTGTTCTCTACTCCTCACAACTACTCCTACACTATCACGATAACATGGACCACTCGCACATGGATCACGGTCACATGGACCACGACATGCCCGGCATGGACCACGGCCACAAGTGCAACATGAACGTACGCATTGCGTGGTCCTCGAGCTCTTGAGCACTTCGTATAGGAGCTGATAACCGCGCAGATGCTGTTCACGTGGGACACGACAGATCTCTGCATCGTCTTTCGTAGCTGGCACGTCAGCGGCACCTTTTCGCTGGTCGTAGCACTCGTCGGCATTATACTGCTCACCGCCGGCTACGAGGCTGTGCGCGAGGCATCGAGGCGGTATGAGGCGCATGCAAACAAGGCACTCGAGGGCAGGAGGGGTGGTGACGATCTGAGAGGTGAGTCCATACTCTTCTTATCTATGGTCAAGCGCTCGCACGACGCATGGGGGATCATTGGGAGGTCTTTCCTTGCTTCGTCTACCATACGTTGGAACGACAGCTGAGTTCAGCGCGCGAAAGACGGCATCACGACCGATGAATCGAGCTCATTGCTTCACCCAGGGAGAAACGCAGGAGGCAGTGCTGAGCAGCAGGCGAAGCTTGTCAAGGCTGCGCTGTATGCCGTGCAGGTCTTTTATTCGTTCTTCATCATGTAAGTTGGCCCCAAGTCTTCGGTGCATGTGTTGGAACTGATACTTGCAGGTTGTTGTTCATGACATACAATGGCTGGATCATGCTTGCCGTCGCTGCTGGATCGTTCGTCGGCTATTTGCTTTTTGCCAACTCGAGCCCTACCAAATCGGCTGCTTGCCACTAGTATGCACAGCATCCAGCATGTTCCGTGTTGCAAGCATGTAAAGAAATCTGAAGGGAAGCTTCGCAGGCATGTGCGGTGTTCTCTCCGAACGCTACTCTCCTTCAGTATCCGGCACATGGTGGTGTGAGGCAACGTGCGATCGACACTCTAGCGTAACTATTGGCGTTGGGGTACCTGGAGAATACAAAATCAGTCTTGAAACCAAGCGCAAGTCGTGATATATCTGCAGCGAGTACTGGCTCTGGACGGTCGAGTTGCCGTGATCCAGGTCGCCTCAACAGTACCCGAGCAGGTGCAGGAGCACTGACGCGTCGGTGCCAGCTGCCCCGAGCTTCCCCAGGTGTTCAGCATAAGTCGGTGCAAAGCAATGTTGAGCAAGTGATTCGGAGAAGATTCGCCTGCGAAATGGCACACTCAATTCGCTAGAGAATCTGTAGAGTCTGAGTCGAACTGTGCGCAGTTGACTCAGGTCTCGAAAGCGGCAATTGAGCCCGCACGAAGCTGGGCGCGTGGCCGGTTTTGGTGGAGCAAACGCCGGTCGGTTTTTGAGTGCGCGAGACGTTGTGCTGCGGGCAGAGTTGCCAAAGTTGGCGACGACTGCGAAATCTTGCAAATGCGCAAGAATAGAGAAGAGCAATTGCAAAGCAGTTGCGGTCGTAATTGTCGAGACTCGATGATGCTTAGTACATGGTTGCCAAATTCGGGTTCACATGCCAGAGCCGCCAGCAAGAACCACGCGTGACCCCGGATTCTCATCAGATGTCAGCGTCCGTCTGAGTTGTCCCTGGCCAACCACAGAGCCGTAATTCAGTCGTCATGTGGTCGAGGACCGACTCTTGCATCTTCACATGCGATGACAAGAGCGCTGCGTGTCTGAAACCCACAGGCGCATCACGGGGATCTGGATACACGAGTCGGTTTGCCGGACCCCAGGCTACAAACAGCCCGCATCTCACTGGCTGCTTGCGCTGGGGAGATCCACTTGCGCTGGCACTAGCTCATTCCCAGACCTTCTCCACATAGCCTCGGCACCGAGAGGGTGCAGGGAACGGCCACCGCCCGTACAAAGGCTACGATCTCCGCACTTTTCTACCCGCATTCGCGTCCGTGAGACTCTCACTTCCTTTCCCTTCTTTGCCTTTGTATCTATCAAAATGTCTGCGAAGGTTATTGTTGTTGGCGCTGGCTGTAAGCATCTCCCCAAGACCGCACACATCATGTGCACAGCTAATGTTCCCGACAGTGTCCGGCTTGAGCGCTGCTCACACCATTTACCTGGCTGGCGGCAATGTCGTCCTGCTCGACAAGAACAGTGAGTCTTCTCCGCAAGCAAACGTGGACTTTGTGTGCTGATTCGGTGTTAGACTTCATGGGAGGCAACTCCACCAAGGCCACATCTGGTATCAACGGTGCCCTCACAAGGACACAGGTCGATCACCAGATCGGCGACAGCGTCAAGCAGTTTTATGAGGACACACTGAAGTCTGCACGAGACAAGGCGCGCCCGGATCTGATCAAGGTCCTCACCTACAAGTCCGCTGCGGCCGTCGAGTGGCTGATGGATGTCTTCAACCTCGACCTGACTCTCGTTTCACGACTTGGGTGCGTTCTACCCCCGAAAGAAGTCACTAAAATATACTAACAAAAACAGCGGTCACTCTTTCCCCCGTACTCACCGCGGTCATGACGCCAAGTTCCCTGGTATGGCCATCACATACGCCCTGATGCAGCGTTTCGAGGAGTTGGCCGAGGCCGAGCCCGAGCGCGTCCAGCTCGTCAAGAAGGCCAAGGTTACCAAGGTCAACAAAGAGGGCAACCGCACCACGGGTGTCACCTACACATTCGGCGGTGAAGAGACAACAATCGAGGGACCTGTCATCCTCGCAACCGGTGGCTATGCTGCCGACTTCACAGAAGACTCTCTGCTGAAGAAGTGGAGACCAGACACATTCGACCTGTCCACCACCAACGGTGCCCACGCCACTGGTGACGGACACAAGATGCTGATGAAGATTGGTGCTCAGGGTATTGACATGGACAAGGTCCAGGTACACCCTACGGGTCTCATCGACCCCAAGGACCCTCATGCTAAGACCAAGTTCTTGGCTGCTGAGGCTCTTCGTGGTGAGGGTGGTATCCTCCTCAACAGCAAGGGCCAGCGTTTCTGCGATGATCTTGGTCACCGTGATTACGTCTCCGGTAAGATGTGGGAGGAGAAGGAGAAGGGCCAGTGGCCCATTCGTCTTGTCCTCAACTCGAAGGCCTCCAAGGTTCTCGACTTCCACACAAGGCATTACTCCGGCCGTGGTCTGATGAAGAAGATTTCCGGCAAAGAGCTTGCCAAGGAGATCGGCATCAGCGACGAGCAGCTTCAGGAGGAGTTCACAAGCTACAACGCCATCGCCAAGGGCGAGAAGAAGGACACATGGGGCAAGAAGTACTTCCACAACCTGCCCTTTGACATCAACGACACATTCCACGTTGCGTTGATGGAGCCCGTGCTGCACTTCACCATGGGCGGTATCGAGATCAACGATCAGGCACAGTGCTTGAACGAAGAGGGCAAGCCGTTCGAAGGACTCTACGTCTGCGGTGAGCTAGCTGGTGGCGTCCACGGTGCCAACCGTCTTGGTGGTTCGTCGCTGCTTGGCTGTGTTGTCTATGGCCGTGTTGCCGGTGACTCGGCGTCGAAGTACCTCTTCCAGCAGGCACTCAACAACGCCGGCGGGTCAGCTGTCTCCCGTCTTGGCCAGATCTCTCTACACATCGACCCCAACACACCAGGAAAGATCTCAGTGGAGTGGGGTAGCGGAGGTGGTGCCCAGGCACAGGTTGGTAGCGACAAGGTAGCACAGCAGTCACAGCTGTCAGCCGCGCCCGTTATGAAGAGCGATGCCGACTCGAATGACCCGGGCAAGGTCACGAAGCCCAACGCACCAGCTAAGTTCTCCATCCCAGACAAGGAGTTCACTCTCGAGGAGATCGCCAAGCACAACAAGAAGGACGACCTGTGGATCGCGGTCAAGGGCATCGTCATGGACGTCACCAACTGGACAGACGAGCACCCTGGCGGCCCTCAGGCGCTGTTCAGCCACATGGGTAAGGACGCGTCTGAGGAGTTTGAGATGCTCCACGATGATGAGGTTATTCCCAAGTACGCACCGGAGATTGTCATTGGCAAGGTCAAGGGCCAGGAGGTGACACTCGAGTACTAGAGCGAGATAACGTTGTGTGTATGTACTTCTAGCCTGTTGGAATGATATCCTTTGCATCTTCACTTCTTGAAATCTGCTATACATGCGCCGACATGGTGATGACTGTCAGCGACCGAATGCGTGTACATGTGAAGGATGCTCGCATAAGTGGCTAGTTGTCGATCGGAATGGGCGTACATGAGACCCTGGCGGCCTTTTCCCCAGACCTCGGAGCTTCAACGGCCACGCAAGCTCACACGCTCCGACACAAAGCACTCCACCGCATTGCGTCAACCCTGACGACTGCGAAAATGCTGCGTTGGCATTGCTTCCAACCTTGACTTCGACTTCGATCATGACCGAGTACGACGACTATGGCATCCCGGTTGGCGCCTACTCGGAGCCAGACAGCTTCACCGGCCAGACGTACCGCACAGCGCGAGCTTTCTTCGTGTACAGAGTCAAGCCATTCGTGGAGAGCAGAGTAGCAAAGGGGCGATGGAAGAGGCTGTTTAGCTTGGCGAACGCGCTGGTGGTCGTGTGGTGGGCGGTGGTGTATTGGGGTGAGAGAGGCGCTTTCGACAGCGCAGTAGGGAGCTGCAATTGGGACGCATGGGAGAACTGGGTAGGCTCGCACTGCTGCTGCACATCTGCACATGATAGATACTGACTCTGGACCCAGGAACAAGGAGCCAACCCTCACAGACTTGTATTTGTCGCCGATCCGCAACTCGTCGATCCGCACACGTATCCTGGCCGGCCATGGCCTCTGAACCCCCTCACTATGAAGTACACCGACCAGTACATTCGCCGCGCCTACTCCCGCATACAGACCGAACTCTATCCCGACACCGTCTTCTTCCTCGGCGATCTGTTCGACGGCGGTCGTGAGTGGTCTACGCGCACAACCAAGTCGCCTGAAAAGCAATACCAGAAGTATGGAGACAACTACTGGATGAACGAATACCGCCGTTTTGGGGATATCTTCTTCAAGCACTGGGGGGACGGTGGGCTGCAGCCGCGCCCTGGGCAGCCAGGGAGAAAGTTTATAAGCAGCTTGCCTGGAAACCACGATCTGGGGTTTGCCAAAGGAGTGCAGATTGGCGTGCGGGACAGGTTCCACGCATACTTTGGCGACGGCAACAGGATTGATGTGCTAGGGAACCACACCTTTGTCTCCATTGACAGCGTTTCCCTCAGTGCGTTGGGAGTGCCATCGTCTCAGGAATTAGAAGAGCTCTGGCGCCCTACGGTCGACTTCCTCGACGGAGCCAAGGAGCAGAAGAGAAAGATTATACAGCGCGAACTTCGGGTTCAGCAGGGCCTCAAGCCGTACCCCGGCTTTGCACACCGCGAGATTGAATCACAGGACCTCGCAAAAGCCACCCTCCCACACGCCAACGAAGACGTGACCGAATTTCCCACCATTCTCCTCACCCACGTCCCTCTCTACCGCTCTCCAGGCACACCCTGCGGTCCCCTCCGGGAGCACTGGCCTCCGACAGCACCGCCCAAAGGCCAGACAGACCCGCTCGAGCACGATGAGCGCAACGCCATATCTGTCAGCGGCGGCTACCAGTACCAGAACGTCATGAACCGCGAGATTACCACCGACATAGCCAACAAGATCGGCGACATCCGCTACGCCTTCTCCGGCGACGACCACGACTACTGCGAGCTCGTGCACCGCGGCTACGCATCTGGCGGCGGTGGCATCAAGGAAATCACCGTGAAGAGCATCAGCTGGGCCATGGGCGTGCGCCACCCCGGTTTCGTGCAGATCAGCATGTGGAACCCCGTCGACGCACACGGCAAGCCCCTCAAAGGCGACATGAGCAAAACAGTACAAACGCATCTCTGTCTCCTCCCGGACCAACTCGGCATCTTCTTCCGCTACGCCGCCCTCTTCGCCCTCACCCTCGTCCTGCTAAGCGCCCGCGCCGCCCTCGTCGCCTTCAACCTCCTCCCCTCGGCCCCCTTAACCCCCAACGACCCCATCCTGCCCACCGCCGAGAAAACCCCACCGCCGCAACAGCAGCAGCAGCAGCAGCAGCGCTTCAACCCACCCCACTCCTCCACCTCCTCCACCTCCAACACCGCATCAACCACCTTACAAGTCCGCACCGCGCCGTCCCGGCCCCGCGCCGCCTCGCCCGCCAACGGCTACGGTCTACCCACGTCCACGCCCACGCCGCTCCCGCACCAGCAGACCACGAATTATGCGTATCCGCTCGTGCAGCACGCTGGGTTCTTCCCTGCTGGAGATGAGGACGAGAAAGAAAAGGAGAAGGTGTGGGGCGGTGTAAGTACCAAGACCAGCAAGTTGAGGAAGAAGAAGGGGTTTGCGCTGTTTAGACATGAGGTTGCAGGGGGGCTGGGGAGGGTGCTGGTTTGTGGGCTTGTGTGGTATTTTTGGTTGGTTTGGAGGGGGTAGTTGAGTGAGTGTGTGTGTGTGTGTGTGTGTGTGT
>SAUA01000237.1:0-22228 GCA_004335185.1 Phoma sp. RAV-16-625 | reverse complement strand
ATAAATAGGCTAAATATAGGTATAAATAAGCTATATAGCTTAAGTTACCTTTCTAGGTAATAGCTATACCTAAATAGGAAATCTAATAAAGATTATAAGGATAAAGTTATAAAACTTTACACTTCTTACTACCTACCTAGATAAGTAAAAAGAATAAGTAAGAGACTTGCTAGAGGCTTAGATACTAGAAGTATAAGAAAATCTAAAAGATAATAGAGTAGCTTAGATAGACTACAAACACTCTATTAGCTATTACTATAGCTACTACTAGCTAAACTAAGAAAGTAGAGTTTTCTAGCAACTTCTAAGCAGCTCTAATTAATCTAAAATTAATAACAAATCTAGTAGAGAATATAGAATCTAGAGTATATAATCTTATAGATTTTAATACTTATCTATTAATAGATAGTACTATTTTAGACAATAGAGCTGCTACGCACCTAGTTAACAGCGCTAATTAGCTAGTACCTAGATCTTTTTACTCTACTAGGCCTACTAATATAGTAGAAGTAGGTACCTAGGTGCTCTCTATCTCTAGATAAGAAGCTTACTTATTCAAGAACACTCTATATAGAAAGCATAGTCTAAATACTAAGAATCTACTTTTTTAAGATATTATAGTAGTAGAGAGTTTCTATATTAATATAATCTTAGAAGCTTACCTCTAGAAAAAAGAAGTTTAGTACTTAGAACTAGATAGCTCTCTTTAGATAGAATGTATTAAAGATTTTAATAGAAGTGTTATATATGCTACTCTTAAGCACACCTATAATCTTACTTTTTTTTAAATATAAGCTACTTTCTATTAGGTCTCTAGTCTCTAAGTGCTCTGCGCTAAGGCTAAAGGCTCTATAATTAGAGCAGAGGTAGCGTATCTATATAACATAGCCGAATTGTTCTAATTATTTAGTAGTAATTTGTTTATCTATAATCTATAAATACACTCTCTACCTTTAAGTGCGTAATAACGTGCTACCTCTTCTAAAAGAGATTCTAATATTTAAATTACTCTCTATTACACGTTATTAAAATGTAGACTAGATAATAGAGCTAATAAGTAAGCTAGTCTAAAAGTAGTTAACCTCTAGGTATACTAGTGCCCTCTAGATTTATTATTAAGAAAGATTCTGCTACTACTTACATCTAAAGCTAACCTCTCTCTACTAAAGAAGACGCTATAGAGAACTCTAGTCTAGCTAAAAGTAGAGTAAATAAGTAGAGACTAGAAGAATAGTTAATAACTTCTTCTAGGCTATAAATACCTATAATAGTCTAGAACACTTTACTATGTTCTCTAATAGACTAAGAACTAGTAGACCTCTGCAACTAGTTAAAAAGAGCCTAGAGGCAAAGTAAGATTAATTAACTCTATTAACTAAGAGCTAAATATAAGTTAGAAGACACCTTAGTGCTCTTTCTAATGTTAACTCTACTTAGAACTCTTATAATAACATTCTTAGGCCTATTAGGTAACCTTCTAAAGCTAGATCTACTATAAAGATATAATAAGAAGTTAAGAGCAGAATATAACTACTAGAAACGTAACTATAAATTATATTTTCTATACTTACTAATTAACTTTATAAAGAAGAGCTAGAAGATAGATTTTAGAACAATATACCTTTCTAAGCTACTTAAGACTCTATAGAAATTCTATTATATAATAGAATAGACTAGTTCTCTATTCTAGCTACTAACCTAGAAGATACTAAAAACTATTATGTTAAATGCCCTAGAAACGCTGTTAGAATAGAAATAATAAGCCTATAAGACTCTTAAGAGAATCTAGTAAAAGCTAAATTAGTTACCTATAGATTTACTAAATACTTTTTAACTCTTATAGAAAGAACTAGGCTTAGCTTAAACTCTAGAACTCTAAGTAATAGAGTATATCTTATCTCTATGTAAAGATATTTAGAGAGACCTATTTCTACTTCTAGTTAATAGGTGCAGTACTCTTCTAATAGTAGAAGAACATGTAAACATTATCTACTATAGAAAGAACCTAAATAAAGAATTAAGAGCTACTTCTATAAAGAGGTGGCTATAAAAGGCTAGTAACAAGAATAAAGAGGCAGAGAAATTAGAAAAACCTCTAAAAAAACAAAAATAGACTAATAGAGATTATAATAGACTGTCTATATATAGAACTACTAGTACCTAAGATAAGAGCAGAGGTTAGACCTATTATAACTATAGAAAGTTTAGTTATACTGCAGCTAAGTGCTAAAGCCCTCTAAAGAATAAGAGTAATATAGCTAACTAAAAAAACACCTCTATAGAATCTAAAGAAGGCTTAAATACTAATTTAGAAAAAGAGAAAGAGTAGAAGAACTAATTCTATATCTTTCTATCTATATTGTGTTAAACTAGAAAACAAGAGACTTAGAGAAACTAAGAGAAGCTCTTTACTCTTATCTCTCTTAGTTATTAACTATAAAGTGCATAGTTTAATTCTCTAAGCCTATAGAGGCTATAATTAATAGAGGTTTCTAGCTAAACTTAATATTAGCTATGCTAGCAAAGAAATATAATCTCTAAGTAGACCTCTTACCTAAGCTACTAGCTAAAGGCATAGACAGAGGTAGATTAATAGTATATAGTACTATAATAGTACATATAACTATTACTAATTTACGTAGGCATAAAGAGACCTATTAAGTACTATTTATAGTAATAGACCTCTAAAGATACTTAGTGTACTTAGGTCTACTCTAGATTAATATATTTTATCTAAGAATTAGCTACGCTACTAGACATATGCTCTTTTAGAGGAATAAGAATAATAAGATTATTCTATTTATAAAGGTAGCTATAGAAGATACTAAGTAGTTTAAGAGCAGTATAAAAGAGCCTAATATAGACGTCTATACATATCTTATTAACTTTATAGGTTATAGAGAGTTAGAAGATAATACTATAGATTATTTACCTCTAGAATATATAGAGTTTATAGATGTAGGCTTAGAAGAGAACTCTAAGAGTCTTCTAGAGCATAGCTACTATAATCTATCTATAACTCTAACATCTAATAGTATTCTATCTTATTAGCTATTATACAATCTCTCTATAACTAAACTAGAGATACTTTAAAACTATCTTTAGAAGTATATAGTAAGAGGATAGATACATTAGTTAAAGTCTCTAGTAGAGGCACCTATACTCTTTATAAGAAAGAAAGATAGTAGCCTAAGACTTTATATTAACTATTAAAGCCTTAATAAGGTTATAGTTAAGAATTAATACCTACTACCTCTAATTACAGAGTTACTAGAGAGGCTCTCTTAAGTAAGGTATTTTACTAAGCTTAATATAAGAGAGGTCTACTATAGAATTTATATTATAGAGAGAGATAAGTAGAAGACTACTTTCTATACTAGATATAGATATTATAAGTATACTGTTATGCCTTTTAGCCTAACTAATGCCTCTACCTAGTTTTAAGCATATATTAACTATACTCTTATAGAACTAGTTAACATATATTATATTGTCTATTTAGATAATATTCTAATCTACTTAGATATAAAAGAAAACTATATAACGTAAACTATTAGCAAGCTAGCTATATTAGCAAGCTAGCTACTTTTTCTTAGCATAACTAACACGTTAGTAACTTAATCATGTCTTAACTATACAATGCAATATTAAATAACTAAGAAGATAGAATTAAGCTTACTTTTAAGACCTATTCTGCACGCTAGTTTTAAAGCCTATAACGCGTAGCTACTACCTTTAACGTTAATTACTAGCACCTCTCTAATTAGCTCTATAGAATTACTCTACGCTCTAAAACTTATCTAAACTTCTATAAGCTTACTATAACTAAAGAGTAGATAATTGTCTAGTATATTTTTAATCTTAATTTACAAGAGTTTGCGCTCTAGCTATATAAGGTAGTAGATATAGCTAATAAGATACTAGGTATACGTAGTAGAAAGCCTGTTAGTAAGTGCTAGGCTAAGTGCTTTGTAACACACTTAGCTAAGCTTAAAATAGCCTTTAATTAAGCTAAGAATAGGTAGAGAATACTATAGAAAGATTCTATAGTTATTAGCGCATAGTTTAAGCTAGTAGAAGAGACTAAAGCTAAGTATAGCGTCTATAACAACAATATGCATAACTTTAACAAGACTAGCTTCTAGATAGGCGTAATTAGATCTATAAAGATAGTTATAGGCATAAAGAGACACGTAAAGCCTAATCTAATCTAGCTAGGCAATTATAAGTAGATAATAGTTATCTAGAGCGTCTATACTAATAGGTATATAACTCTACTCTTTATTATCTATAAAGGGCGCGTCTATATCTCTGCGTAGTATAAGAAGATTTTAATACTATATAGTTAGAAGCTCTTAGTCTCTAAGAATAGCTAGATAAACAACACGCTTAGTCTAGAGTAGTTAAAGCACTTTAACACGCATATAAAGGCGTGTTAGATAGAGGTATATAGGCTACTTATTTTAGACAGCTATAAGAGCTATCTTAACTAGAATTTTAAGAACTACTACTATAAAAATAAGATTCTAACTCTCTATATGCCTCTCTATTTATTATATATTCTCTAGCTACTTAATATAGTCTGCTTCTTGCTGCTAAAGCGTAAGTACTTCTAGCATATTAGAGACTTAGCACGCTAACGCGTCTTCTATATTAATAAGAAAGGCTTTCTGCTAGCCTTTAAAGACGTGTTTTTTAATATATTTATAGAGAATAACTATTAAAAGGCCTTTAAGGCAGCAGAGCTAGTCCCTCTAAACGCGCAGGTAGTGTTAGATTGCCTTAAAGTATAGCTATGTACTCTACTAGAACCTCTTCTTCTAGAGACACTATAGTAGTTAAAGACTCTAAGTAATACTTACAAGTTTAGATCTTAATTAAAGCTTATATATAAGTCTTTTACTTAGTTATCTATTATAGCTTAGGCTAGCTTCTCCTAGCTTATAAAAGGTAGTAAGCTTATACTGCATAAGAATATACTTTAACATGCTTGTATCTATAAGCTTAAGAAGCAATTAGCAGTAATAATAAAGTAGAAATTACGCAAAAGCAAGCGTTTCTAGATAGATAGCACTTTAGAGTATAGTTAGAGAGCGTTGTAGATAGTTCTAGCACTATTCTTAATAGTGCAGCATTTAAAAAAGACTTATAGTAGTAGTAATTAAGAACTAGCATAACTAGCTATATAGCGCTGTAGTAACTATAGTAGAACTAGGCATAACGCATAAATGTGTAAGAAGAATACAAAGGCATCTTCTAAATTAGATACTAGTATAATATATATAGGCTTCTTGTTTAATAGCGATAAAATTAAAGATTTATAACATATATTAGTTATGCTAAGAAAAAGTAGCCGGCTTGCTAATATAGCTAGCTTGCTAATAGTTTATATTATAGCATATAAAGAATATACTATAAAGACTGCATAAGTCTAAGCTATATATTAAACTTAGTAAGTATAAGTAGTATACTTAATATATAGAGTATCTTAGATATATAATTAGCTCTAAAGAGGTTAGTATTAACCTAGAATAGGTAAAAACAATCTAAGAGTAGCTATAACTATAAACAATCTATAATATTTAAGTATTTATTAGCTTTATAAACTACTATTAACGATTTATCTATAGTTTTTCTAAATTAGCTCTACTATTAACTAAGATAACCTATAAAACTCTAGAATTAGCTAGAGAAGGTCTAGTAATAAGAAGAGAGAAAAGCTAGAAAATTAATATTAGTAAAAAAGATAAATCTACTTTCTAGAAACTTAAAAATACTTTTACCTAAGTTTCTATACTCTTCTACTTTAATTCTTGCTAGAAAATAAGAGTAGAGGTAGACATATTAGGTAGCGTAATCTTAGGCATACTAAGTTAATATATGCTAGAAAATACTAGAATAGATTAATAGAGACTAATTAGTTTCTTTTTGCGTAAATTAATCTAAGTAGAATATGATTATAATACTTATAACAAAGAACTGCTAGCTATTATTAAGAGTCTAGAATACTAGTACTACTACCTTAAAGGTATATACTTTAAGGTTCTTATAGACTATAAGAACCTAAAGTAGTTTATAGAGAATAAGACTCTTAACTATTACTAGGTTTAGTTCTATCTAGCCTTAACTTAGTTTAATTGTATTCTTATATACTAACTAGAGACTACTAATCCTATAGATAGACCCTTAAGGTAACTAGACTATAGAGCAGAGATAGAGAAACCTTCTCTAAAGCACAATAAGGTGTTTATTTAGCCTCTTTAAGACTTGCTTGCCTCTAAAGAAAAGAATAATTTTCTAGTATTAGCTATTACAATATAGGCATCTTAAAGGTTAAAAGAATAATTAGAAATTATTAGAGCCCTCTAGAAGTTCTAAGTAAAGAAAAGTACTATAACTAGTAATCTACATAACTATAAGAAAGAGTTTATAGTAGAACTAGCCTTAGAGGCAACCTCTAAAGAATATAATACTAAAACAGACTATAATAAGTTAGAATAATCTATAGTAGATAATAAGAGGTTAAAGTACTTAACTACTTCTAAGAAAAAGTCTAAGGCTCTCTAAAAGTGCTATAATAATCTACTTAGAGAATATTTTAGAGGTAAGAAGATAATAGAGAAGCTACAACGCTACTATAAGTAGAAAGAAATAAGAAAAGATATAAGAAACTACTATAAAAACTACCTAGTGTATAAGAAGTTAACACTAGCATGTTATAAGCTATATAGTCTTCTAGCACCCTTATCTCCTCTAAACACAGCTTAGAAAGAAGTTACTATAGACTTTATTATAGAATTACCTCTAAGTTGCTTAAGCTACTAGGTATATAACGCTATCTTAGTTATAGTCTATAGACTTACTAAGATAGCTTACTACATCCTAGCTAGAGCTAATTAGAACAGTATAGACCTAGCTTAATTCTAAATAAAAGAAGTTATACGCCTATATAGTATTCTAAAGAGAATAATCTTAGATAGAGGCCTACTTATAGTAGCTAAATACTAGAATACTTTCTAATACTACTTAAACATAAGAAGAGTGTTAACTTCTACTTACTATCTACAAACAGATAGATAGACTAAAAGATAGAATTAGACACTTAAATAGTACTTATAATACTATTATTGCCTAAAACAAGATAATTAGAGCCTATAGATATTAGTTACAGAGTTTACGTATAATAATAGTATATATATAACTATAGGCACTACGCTGTTTAGAGTATACTATAGTATAGATCCTATTAGTTCTAACTAGCCTAGTATGCCTTATAGCAATAGGGAATTACTACTAGAGAAATAAGTAGCTAGTAAGGTTATTACCTTATAATAAGAGTATAAGAAGAAAATTATTACTATAAATAAATACTAGAAATTATATATAAATAAGAAGTGCTTAGCACATATGTTTAAAATAGGTAATTAAGTAATAGTATTAAATTAGCATATTAGGTTAACAAGGCCTAAGAAAAAGCTTAACTAGAAATACCTAGATCTAGGCTATATAGTAGACTAGTATAGTCTAACAGCATTTAAAGTTAACCTTCTAGGCTTACAGAGCGTATACCTAGTCTTTTATATATTGCTACTAGAGCCTTATAATCTATAGAGCCTTATTCTATATCTAGAGGTTCTAATTATAGATATACTACATAAATATAGTAATAATATCTATAAAGTTAACACTATACTAGATAGACATAAAGAAGAACATAATTAGTAGAAATATCTAGTTAAATAGACTAGCTATAGAGAAGAAGAGAACTTCTAGAAGCCTAGTTAAAATATTTCTAGTAACGTTCTGTAATAATTTTAGAAATCTAAGAGTATTAAGCTAAAAAGAAATCTAAAAGAAAAGACCTATAGAGATTAAGATTAACTTCTAAAGAAGAAAAGAAATAAGTAGAGGCAATAAAAGTATTCTAAGAAGACAACGTATCTTTACTAGTTTTTCTATAGAGTTTTTAGAGTGTTTAATAGCGTTATACTCTAGAATTACCTTAGCTAAGCTTATAAGCATCTCTTAGAATCTATTATCGTCTATTATAGACTATAAGAAGCTATTCTAAATTATAACAGCTTAATCTAAGAGTATAAAACTTATAATATTATAGAAAGAAAACATAGAATATAAAAGTAAGTACTCTATTAAATTAAGCCTAAGGCTTAGGTATATCTAGAATTTCTAAAGGAAATTAAACTATAGAAATTGTTTATAGTTATATTGTTATATAAGTTATAATAGTCTATTAGAGCCTATTATAACGTGTTCTTACTATCTTTAAGTTCTATTATAGTAGTCTAGCTTCTTCTAGAGCACCTTTATCTTCTTAGTTATAGCACTCTTTTTAGAGCTAGTAGCAGAGTTCTTCTCTACCTCTAGAATAGCTATCTTTATAACTATAGCCTTACCCTTTTTCTTATAATTAGAAATAGAGTTAGCAACGTAATTATAAATCTTAATCTATAATAAGTTAGAATAGCCTATTTAGAAATAGAATTAGTATATATATCTACTTATAAGAGAAATTAGTTTTCTTAGCAACTCTATTAGCTATAGCAACCTTAAGACTATGCTTGCTAGCCTTAGCATAGACTAAGACTAACTTCTTAGTACGCTAGCACTAGTCTAGGTAGAAATTAGAGTAAGAGTTCTTATCCTCTATAATAGTAGTACTATATAGGTAGAGGTAAGAAGCGTAAGAAATATACATACTACTAAATGTGTTAGAATAACCTATAATAGACTAGATCTACTTAAAAAGACAACTTACTAGCTATAATTCTTAGAGATAGGTTAGCAGAGCTCTATAAGCTTAAACTTAGCTAACTTCTTTTCTAACATAGTTAAGAGGTTCTATAGAAGCTTACTATTAATTATATTCTAGTCTAGATTCTAGACACTAAATTCTAACTTCTAGAGAATTTTCTAGATCTTAGGTAGCTTTTTATTGTTCTTAGAGTAAAGCTGTTAAGAGTTAGTATAACCTATAATAGGTAATAATTATATAGAAGAGAGATATATACTGTAATACACTTCTAGTTAGTAGAAAAGCACTAGAAGTAGCGTATAACCTAGTTAGACTTACCTAATTCTATCTCTATAACCTAGGCAGCGTATATAGCAGTATTAGCAGGTATAACCTAGATATAAACGTAACTAACCTAGCTATAGTACTTATGCTAGCCTATAGCAAAGCTATAGACGCACTAAACGCATACCTAGAATAACTACACGCTATTATAGGTAAAATCGTTGCTAACTATGTTTAGATCTATAGTATAGAGGCAAGGTAGTAGGCTTAGTGTTAAAGATTATGCTTATAAAGTTATTAGAGCCTAGAGAATCTAGTTAGCTGCCTATAAAGTTATAACAACCTATAATAACCTATAAGAAGTTATTCTAGTTTAGTAAAGAAAAATCTATCCTTACTAAAGAAGAGCACTAACTTACTAAAAAGTAGAGTAGAGTATAGAAGTAATAATCTAAAATAGGTAGTAACGTTAGGTATACCTAGGCAGAGAGCTAGCAGCGTATAGACCTACTTATTTTCTAGACACCTATAAAAATTTAAGATAAAGATAGAGATAAAAGTAAAGATAAAGATAGAGATAAGCGTAACTACTAGCAGGTTTAAGAAAATCCTCTCTGTTACTAGATAACTTCTCTCTAGTGCTTAGAACTTCTTATAGCCTATAGTAGTCTATTATTACTAGCCTAGGCTTAGGTAACTATAATACTAGTTACTTAGAATAAGTAATTCTAGAAGAGAGATATTATTAGGTCTCTAGTCTCTAAGTACTCTATACTAAGGCTAAAGGCCCTATAATTAGAGTAGAGGTAGCATATCTATATAATATAGCTAAATTATTCTAATTATTTAGTAGCGATTTGTCTATCTATAATCTATAAATACACTCTCTACTTTTAAGTGCATAATAACGTGCTACCTCTTCTAAAAGAGATTCTAATACTTTCTCTCTACCCTCTAATTTTTAACGTAGTAATAATAAAATACTCTTATAAATTCTATCTACGCAGCTTGCCTAAGTAGCAGTAGCATGCCTAAGCTAGTTATCTAGGCCTAGAAGCTCTCTAAGTACTAGTAAAAAGAGTGTATAGTATGCGTATTAATAGAACGCTCTAAAAAGATTATAAGATTTACTTAATAATCTACACTAAGTAAGTAATCTTATAGAGAAAAAGAGAGAGATAACGTGTTTTATAAGCAAGTTAGTAACCTAAGTAAGTTAGCAATACTAAACTAGCGCACTACCTATACGTAACTATTATATAATATCTTAACTATAATAATCTTAAAAGACATATACTAAAGCTAATATATAGCTTGCTATCTCTAATATCAATACGTAATGCGTGCAAAGCGTTAATTAAGCTATAATAATATAAAATATACTAGAAAGTACTCTTGTTAACTAACACGCTAGAAAGCGCATATAACGTAACTATAAAGCAAACTTAAAGCACCTAATAAAACTAGAAGAGAAGGCTATAGTCTAAAGAATTCTTAAGCTATCTAAAGAAGAGCTTGCGCCTTTAAGATTCTATATATAAGAAATAGTAGATAAACTTCTTTAAGTATAGTAAAGTAACCCTATTAGCAAAAACTAGGTTAATAACTTTATTAAGTAGACTTCTAAGCTCTATACGCGCTAGAACTGTCTATATAACTATTAGTAAGCTGTCTATAAGAATTCTGCAGCTATCTAGTGCTAGCTTAACTTAGTATAAGAGATAAAATAGAAGTATAGAATTATAGATGATAATATCTACAACTTTAATAAGACTAGCTTTATAATAGGCAAGATTTTAGTATAGATAGTTGTTACTAGTTTAAAAGTAGCTAGAAAAAAGAAGGTTATCTAGCTAGGCACCTATAAGTAGATTACTATTATCTAAGGCGTTAGCACTGTAGGTTACCTACTTCTACTCTTTGTTATCTTTATAGGTAGTGTACTTATTAACATCTAGTTTAAGAACTTACTACGTAATTAGATTCTTAAAGTTAGCCCTAATAGCTAGATAAATAATTAGCTTGCTCTTATATAGTTAGAGCACTTTAATAAGTATATAAAGTTAAGTGCTGTAGGTATGTACTAGCTGCTTATACTTAATAGCTATAAGAGCTATAGCTTGCTAGAATTCTAGAATATTTATAAGAAGAAGAAAATTATTCTTTACTATATACCTCTACATTTATTACACCTACTACAGCCTCTTAATATTAGTTACTTTACGCTGTTAAAGTGCAGGTATAGTAACTAGATCTTAGCCTTAGCACGTAACTATTTATGCTTTATTAGTAAGAAAACGTTTCTATAAGCATTTAAGCTAGCTTTTAAACAGTTATTAATAGTAGAGAATATTAAGGCAGGCTTTAGAGGTGCTAGACTAGTTCTATATAATCTAGACACTATTCTATTAAAGCTAGACGTAAGGTTGCAGACTCTAGCACTATTACTACTAAGATAGAGTGTATAGAAGACGTAGACACTATATAATGCTATTATAATTCTAAGAAAGAACTATAAGGCAGGACTTTATTACTAATAATACAAACAGGATTAGCGTAATGCTTAGCCTAGAATTATGTAATATTCTATAAAAGTCTATATATAAGTCTAAGCTAAGACTATAAGATAGAGTTATATAATATCCTATAATTTCTATATATGTTCTACACTTCTTATAAGGCCCCCTATAGAACTTTATAAGAAACTATAAAGCATTATAGAATAACTTAAGTATATAGATCTTAGAAACACAACTCTTATAGTTTGTATTTAATCTTATTAATTAAGTTTGTCTTTAGAATCTTAATCTACTCTTAAACTAGACAGTTCTCTCTATACTATTTATTACGCCCTATTATTATAAGCTTTACTTAGTTAATAATCTACTCTAACCTTCTAACATTGTTTATACTTAAGAACTAATAGAATCTATGCTTATAGTCTTTAACTAAAGTATAACTTTAACATTTTAAAACCCCTAATATAAGCAATATCTTAGAAGATTAAGCTACCCCTAGTAGCTCTAATATATATAACACGTTAGGCCTTAAAGTTGCTAAACTAGACCTCTATAATAGAACCTATTCTAAGCTTAAGAATTAGCTACTTTAGTTTAATCTATTCTTTACCTTCTAAGGTGTATTTATTATAGATAAAGATAAGGTTAAGCTTGTTGCATCCTATATACGCAGCAAAGCCTTTAAATAGATTAAGCCCTTTATTTAGAATAAGATAATTAACATAACTATAGCTAAGGACAATATTTAGCTTAATAGCTTTAACGAGTTTAAGACTAAGATTAGATAGATCTTTAGGGTTACTAATAAACCTATTATAGCCTAACGCAATATCTAGACAATTAGGTAGACTATGTTAGTTATAGACTATACTGCTAACTTCTAAGCTATTACTTATAACACTAACTAGAATAACACTACTCTAATAACTATGTTTAGATAAGGTCTAAAGCCTAAGGTTAAGAAGAAACTTATGCGCACTAGCGTAGTAATTAATACCCTTAAGAACCTAGAGACTAAGGCAATTAATATTAACACTTATCTCTATAAGCTTTACCTAGAATTAGAAAAAGATCTACGTGTGTAAGTTATAAATAACGTAAATAAACACCTATAGCTATAGAACTAATAGCAAAACAACCTAAATAGAGAATAGTAAGAAGAACGTTATTAATCTAATACTAGCTATTGTATCTACAATAACACTTAAAGTAGATACTTTAGACTTAAAGTAGATACTTTAGACCTAAAGTAATAGACCTCTTAAATCTTAACAAAGAACTGCTACTACTCTACTAGAATAAAAAGAAGAGTAGAGGAGAATACTACTCTAATAATGCAGATAGTAAAAACTACTATAACTATAGTAAACTAGGCTACTTTGTAAGAGACTGTAAGATAAAGAATAAAGTTCTTTAATAGCTTAATATTCTAATCTGTAAGGTTAATACTGTAGATGCTAGTAAATAGAAAATAATTACTAATAACATAGAATAACTTATAAAAGACCTAGAGTCTAGTTCTAAGAGTAATAACAAATGTATTAAACCTTCTACTTATGCAGCTACTCCTTACTACAAAGATATAGAAGGTAAAGAAGTAATATTTACTAATAGTAACTAATAATACTATGTAGTAGAATGTTGTGTAGAAGAAATAAGCCTTAAAGTTAGTAAAAAACATAAAGGTCTATTTTAATAACATAGAACAAGTTACTTTAATCTTAAAGGTAAGAAACTTCTAGTTGTTAAACATAACCTAAAAGAAGTTACTAGAGAACAAGCTATGCTTAATAACATTAGCTAACTCTATAAAGAGATAGAAGATTACTAATATAGAATAGATAACCTTATAGACACTTCTAGACAAATACTTATAGAGATTAGATAGAATGCTATACGTTGCTAATACTAACACTAGCAGCATAAGCGCTATGCTAAGAAAGAAGCATATATAAAAATATATTAAGAACTAGTCTAACCTATAGTAGAATCTAAAGAAGAAGAGCTTACTCTAGAGTTTAACTAGCTTATCTAGCAGGTTAAACAACAGACTAATAACTGCTAATAAGTATTAAGTAACCTAGAAGATGCTAAGAATTAATGTTAGATAGAAGCTAAGACGTAGCGTAGCATATAACGTATAAGAGAACAACAACTCTTACTACTATTACTTCTACTACTACTTAGCCTACAACTCTAGTATAAACTAGACTCTAGAAATCTATAATATAGAGAATTGTTATAGACAGCCTATAGTAATAACTAATATAGTGTATACTAAGACTCTAAGCTAAATAATAGATAGTTCCCTCTAGAATACTTTACTTACTATGTTTAGTAGTATAACTGTAAGAACAACCTATGCAAAAGGTACCTTATTAATAAGTATAGCTATGTCTACTTTTCTAGAAAAGAAGACCTATAAGTAGTAATTTAGATATAGTTAGTAGTTAATAAATAGTGCTATAACGTGTACTAGCAGAACTACCTAAACCCTAACTATAAGATTTACTATAGATATAAGAAATATAATAGATTTGCTAAGAAGACTTTTTTAAAATAGCGCCTAAAGGCGCTAGAGATTAATCTATTAATTTTATTAGAACTAATTACCTTATTAAACTCTCTATTGAACTAAATAGAGTAGTACTATTAGCACTTTTAGACTTAGAAGCTTAAGCAAGCTATATGTTCTAAGAAGTGTTATACTAGTAGGCCTTACTCTATACTTAAAGAAACAAGCTTACTTGCTCTAAGTAGCTAATAGAGAGTTAATGCTAGATAAGCTATTTATTATGTATAAAGTAAGCTCTGCACCTCTAGAGATATAGGGGCACTATAAGAAAATAACTCTAGACGTTTTTATAAAGGCTACGCATAATATTATATTAGACCTTCTCTAGTTACAAAAGCATAATCTATAGATAGATTAGGCATAAAAGAAGTTTTTATTAAAAGAATATAAATACAGCACTAATATATCTATACCTACACAGCGCACGTTATAGCTAGTAGATAAGAAGAAGATTAATAATGTCTCTTTAATATATAAGACGTGCTAAGTTAGAGTAGTTAACTCTGCAAATACTAGAAGCCTAACGGATTACTAAGCAAGAGTTAAGAAGAAAGAGAGTGCACTTTCTACTATCTCTAATATATACAGACAGTACGCAGTAATGTTTAAAGAAGAGCTTATAGTAAAAGCTCTACTAAAGCACAAGCTCTAGAATTACAAGATTAAGCTCTAGAAAGAAAAGAACCTAACTTTTAAAAGGCTATACTAATTATTAGAGAAGGAACTTAAAGTACTACGCAAGTATATTTAGAAGAACCTTAAGAAGAGATTTATTAGATAATTAGAATTACCTACAGAGTACTCTATTATATTTGTTTCTAAGAAGAATAGTAAGCTATAATCTTGCATTAACTTTAGAAAGCTTAATAATATTACTATTAAGAACTACTACCTGCTTCTAAACATTATAGAGTTATAGAACTAGCTAGTAGAAGCTTAATACTTTACTGCGTTAGATCTAAGAGAAGCATACAACCTTATTTACATAAAGAAAGAAGAAGAATAGAAAACAGCCTTTAGAACAAGATATAGACTCTATAAGTACCTTATTATGCTGTTTAGTCTAACAAATACACTAGCTATGTATTAAGAGTTAGTTAACAACGTTCTTAGAGCACACCTTAATAGAATAGTAGTAGTATATTTAGACAATATTCTAGTATACTTAAAGACACTAGAAGAGTATATTTAATACATAACTAAAGTACTAGAATGCCTAAGAAGAGCAGATCTACAACTAAAACCTAAAAAGTGCAACTAGCACTAAAAAGAAGTTAAATTCTTAGAGTATATTATAGAATAATATAGAGTTAAGATTAGTCTAACAAAGGTAGAAGTAGTTAAATTATAGTTAATGCTAAAGACAGTTAAATAGATCTAAGAATTCTTAGAATTTGTTAACTTTAACTAATGCTTTATTAAGAACTACTCTAAGATTGTAATCTTGCTAATAAAGCTTACGCAGAAGAACATGCTATTTAAGTAGAGAAAAAAGTAAGATAATATATTTAAGGCTCTTAAGCAAGCCTATATTATACTACCTATATTAATTATATTTACTAGTAGTAAACTAATGCATATAGAGACTAACATATTAGATCTTATATTAGGCGCATATATTATATAAGAAAAGAATAGACTATAGCACTCTATTACTTATTACTTATGTAAGTTCTTAGGACTAGAGGAATAATACAACATACATAATAAAAAACTTCTTATAATTATATTAGCTCTAGAATATTAGAGAGCGTATGCAGAAAGTTGCTTAGAACTTACTATCTACACTAACTACAAGAACCTAGTATACTTTACTACTACTAAGGTTCTAAATTAACAACAAGTACGTTAGTTAGAGATACTAGGTTAGTATAAATTTAAGATATTATATATGCTAGGTAAAGATAATAGTAGAGCTAACGCACTTAGCTAATAACACAACTTTATTAATAAAAAAATAATAAACTAGTTTGCAGTGTTAGAAGTTAATAACAATAGGTCTCTAGAACTATTATAATAACTTAATAATATAATGCAAGTTTAATAGAAACAACGCATCCTGTTGTAAGTACTAGAGGAACTTTAAGAAAATATAATAGCTAGTTATTATAATAACTTATTACATAGACACCCTAGAATAACGTGTATAATAGAACTTATTAAGAGATACTATAAGTTTAAGAACATAAAGAATAAAGTTATAAAATATATTAAAAACTATATTAACTGTTAATAAAATAAGCACAGCACACACACTAAATATAGAGAAATATAGATAATAGAGCTACCTACAGCTCTATAGATAAATATTACAATAGATTTTATTATATAGCTACCTATCTCTAAAGACCCTATTATAGAATATATCTATAACGCTATCTTTGTCGTAGTAGATAGATTTATAAAGTATGCTAAAATAATACTCTTTTGTTGCAATTATACAGCTAAGTAGCTAGCTTGCGTGTTCTTAGACTAAGTAGTTAGGTACTACAGCATACTAGAATCTATTATTAGTAATTAAGACAAGCTCTTTATGTTAAACTACTAGACTACGCTGTTAGCAGCTATAGGTACTAAGAAGAAGCTATTAACTACTTATTACCTATAAATAGATAGACAAACTAAAAGAACAAATTAGACTATAGAGACATACCTACAAATTTATAGCAACTAGTAATAAAACAACTAGGTTTTGCTATTACCTATAGCTTAGATTATATATAATAATAAATTATTAGAAGTAATAGGTACAATGCTGTTCTTTGTAAATTACGGAAGACACCTAAACCTCTTTACTAGAAGTTTAGATACAACTATTTAGACTAAATTAGCAATTGCCTTAGTAGCAAAACTAAAGAAAGTATATTAGAAATTACTAGAAAACATTAGCTAAGCTTAAGAACAAGCAATCTCTTGTATTAACTAGAAAAGAAAAACAGTACCCTAGCTAAAAAAGAAGAATAAAGTCTATCTTCTTACAAAAAACCTTTAAACACAAAGACTAATAAAAAAACTAGACTACGTTAAGGTTAGACTATTTTTTATTTTTTAGTAGATAAGCTTAGTTAACTATAGACTTAATCTGCTAAAGAATACAAAGATCTACCTAGTGTTCTATATCTTCTTATTAGAACTAGCTAACTCTTAAACACCTATCTAGAAGAACTTCTATTATTAAGCTAATAGCAAAGATAAATAGAAAGTTGAAAAAATAATAACATATTGTAGAAAGAGCACTAGAATAAAATACCTAGTTAAGTAGTTAGAATACCTAGACTTAGAGAATATATAGAAACTACTTACGAATCTTACGTATTGCTAACAACTATTACGCTATTATTAGTAGTATTAGAGTCTAATAGCAGGGGATATATAGCCTAGTCTAACGCTAGTAACCTAGGTATTAGCCTGCTCTTAAGCATACTAATGTTATTAAGTAACTACTCTTATTACTCTAGAGGCTTAATCTCTTTAACATATTAAGCGCTTATATTAAACTATTACTACTTATAACACTTTAAAAACTTCTTCTACTTCTGTATGTAACCTAACTTTACGCGCGCTGCCTAAAGAGCAGCTATTACTGCCTCTTCTACCTTAGCAGCTTTATCTTCTATTTGTTCTAACTGTAACATTTTATTATTAATTTTAGTAAAGTTAAAGACAGAAAGATCTACTAGTTTATATTTCTTTATACTATTATACTTATAGTTGCTATACTTCTTATATAGTAATAACATCTTATAAGGCACGCTCTTCTTTGCGTAGTACTTATAGGCAACTATAGTAAGATATCTAGTATTATTTATTTAGGTTCCTGTTTTGTATTAGGCTTAGGTACTTTAAGAGACTATTAGTTAATTTATAAGAATATAAATTATAGAGGAGAGAGATAGTGTTACAATTCTAAGAAAGAACTATAAGGCAGAACTTTATTACTAATAATGTAAATAGAATTAGCATAACGCTTAGCCTAGAATTACGTAATATTCTATAAAAGTCTATATATAAGTCTAAGCTAAGACTATAAGATAGAGTTATATAATGTTCTATAATTTCTATATATGTTCTATACTTCTTATAAGGCCCCCTATAGGACTTTGTAAGAAACTATAAGGTATTATAGAATAACTTAAGTATATAGATCTTAGAAACATAACCCTTATAGTTTATGTTTAACCTTATTAATTAAGTTTATCTTTAGAATCTTAACCTACTCTTAAACTAGACAGTCCCCTCTGTACTATTTATTGTGCTCTATTATTATAAGCTTTGCTTAGTTAATAACCTACCCTAACCTTCTAATATTGTTTATACTTAAGAACTAATAGAATCTATACTTATAGTCTTTAACTAAAGTATAACTTTAATAAATACACGCAAGATTAAGAAGTAGTCTATACTTATTTAACAGAGAATCTAAAACTAGTATAGGTCCTCTAGAAGCTTATTAGATAAAAAGATTAATTAGCTAAGTAAAGGTGCGTAGTAGATTGCATATAATATAGTGTTGTTATAGAAGAAATAAGCGCATATGCAAAGCATAATTAATAAGCTTATAAAGCGTTAGTTAAGAAAATAAAAGTATATTTAGACAGAGAAGACCCTAATAGTAGAGAAAGTATAGAACTTAATTACTAAGAGGGAAGGTAGAGAGTATAATGCTAGTAAGAGGCCTACGCATAAGGTGCGCAGCGCTGTGCACTATAGACGTTATAGTAAAAAAAAATTATAACTTACGCACTTATAAGATAGAAATAGAGGATACTAAGAGTAGTAATAAGTCTAAAGAATAGATTAGCTTACTATAATTTTTAATAAGTGTGTTATGCATTGCGTAATTATTACGCATAGGTAGTGCACTAGTTTAGTGTTGCTAACTTACTTAGGTTACTAACTTACTTATAAAATATGTTAAGTATAACTATTTTAGAGAGTTAGCTAGAACCTATTTAATATACTATTAGAGAGAGGAGGCAAATTATAGATGCTTATAATTAAGAAGTACTATAGTAGGAAGCTCTTTATGTTTACTTTATAAAGTAAAACATAACTAGAGATTCTATAGGTCCTTATAAACTTTATAAGCTAGGTACGTACCTAGTATAAGCTCTAAATCTGCAAAATTAGCTAAGACAATAGTATAGCAACACTTCTATAGAAAGGGAGCTCTATATATAAGCACTAGGCGCTTAATAAGAGAATAGATATAGATTCCTCTCCTCTATACATATATAAGCTAAAAAGAGAAGTAGAAAGAGCTAGTTAAGAGATAATTACAAAATCTATTAAGATAAGAAGTAGAGCAAACCTACTCTAGAAGCTCTAGCTAGAGATTATTGTAGCAGTAGTATAGCTCTATAATATAAGCCTATTACACGCACACAAGCTACAGAGCCTAAATAAAAAGCTTAATCTCTAGTTTACTTAGTATTTCTAATAGTATAAGCTAGAGTAGGTAAGAGTAGTAATAGTAGATCTAAGACCTAATTAGAGCGGGATTTATGCCTACAGCTACTACGCCTACCTCTTAAAAAAGAAATAAGCAGCTAGGCGTAATTAGAGAGGCTTTAAAGTTACTCTAAGAAGGTATATTAGCTACCTTATAGAGTACTAAGCATCTAATATCTATTAGATATAGGTCCCTATAATTAACTAGGTTATAATAACACGTAACGTAACCTTTAACAAGAAGCTCTTTTATAATAGAGTAGATAAATCTACTACTATAAGTACTAAAGAAGTAGAGGTAGTAGTAGAAATCCTCTATAAACCTAGCAAGATTATAAACGCAGATAAAGCAATTAAGCTCTCTAATAGAGATCTAATGCTTAGCAAGTCCTCTAAGTATTAGCTTAGAGGTAACACTTAGAAATAATCTTAATTACTAGAAGGCTAGTCTAGTAACAAAAAAGCTTCTAAGATAGAGACTATATATGCAGTAAGCTTAGCTAGTAAGCTACTAGAGATCTATGTAGAATAACACTAAGAAATAGGCCTTCTATCCTCTAACCTAACGCCTAAGCTAGAGCTACTAGCTAAGGGCAGAGAAGCTCCTTAAGAGAAGAATTTAACTAACAGCTTATAGAAAGTGCACTTACCTAATTAAGAAGAGAGCACACTAGTAGGTAATAAGAATCTTAAAAGAGTAGATCTACTAAGGCCTATATTACTAATTGTTCTAATACCTTCTTAAAGGATAATAGGAGTAGATAAGGCAGTAATAAGACGCTTATATTAACAGAGAATCTAGGGTCTAGCTATAAGGCAGAGCTGCTAGATAGATAACTAAGAGCGTAATAAACTTGCTAATAACTATAAGAATAGAGTAGAATAGTACTTAGTAATAAGCTCTATAAGAAAGCATAGGTACTTCTAGCTTATCTACCTACTATTTAAATATACAAACAAATATAGTATAAGTAGAAAAAAGCTTATTACTATCTACGCAGTGCTTATAGCGTCTACGTTAAAGAAGAAGAAAGTCCCTTTAGAGTAGTGCACGCACTATAACAAGCTTCTACCTTTGCTAAAGAAATAGAAGAATCTAGCCTACTACCTACTAGAAGCTCTATTTTGCTAGGCTTATAATAAAGAGATAGCTACACTTATAGAAAAGAGAACCTAGAAAGAAATAGACTAAGTAAGCACCTTAGCTAGGCCTCTACTGCTTAAATAGGTCTTTATATATAAGCTAGATTAAGATAGTTACTTTCTTAAATATAAGGCAAGGATCTGTGTACGCAGAGATCTATAAGCTAAGAATTTAATTATCTTAACCTACGCTATAACGCTTACCTCTAGGTCTTTTTGCACTATAGTAGTAATAGCTACCTAATTTAACCTAGAGCTCTACTAGTATAACGTTGTAGGTGCCTTTCTTAATATAAGCTGTAAGCATTAACTCTAGGTACTCTATAAGCTACTAGATAGCTTTTTAAAACTAGAGAAGGTAGTTCTACTTCTATAGGCTCTATATAGATTATGCAATTTGCCTATTCTATAGTATAAGAAGCTCTTAGCTACCCTCTAACAGCTTAGCCTTATAGTGTTAAAAGAGAAATCTTACCTATTTTATAATGCTAAACGCTAGATAGTGCTACTGTTCTATGTAGATAATATTCTACTAGCCTTCTATGAGGACAATTAAGCGTCTATAGAGAAACTAATAAGCTCTTTAATAGCTAAATATTAGATAGAAGACTATAGAGCTACTAAGTAGTTTCTAGAAGTACGCATTATCTACAACTAAGCTACAAAAACTATTACACTTACGCACAACGCCTATATTAATAAGCTTACTACTAAATTTAGAGTAGTAGAGAAGAGGTTCTTTTCTATAATCCTATTTCTAACAGAAGAGCTGCTTAAGCATAATAGGCAAGCTTTAAAACAAGAGGTTAAAGCTTTTTAAGAGCATATAGGTTCTATACTCTACACAGCAATTATAATCTAGCTAGATATAGCATATACTACCTCCTAGCTATCCTATTATCTAACTAACCTAGGAGCTGCTTACTTTAAGTTAGTAGCTTAGGTTATAGCTTATTTCTACTAAACTAAGCATCTAGGGATATGCTATAGTGCTTACTAAGGTAGCTAGTTACTTATCTATAGGGACGCGTTATTTACTAATAATTAGGAGACTAGACGCTTCTTCTAGAGGTATATTATACAGCTCTTTAGTAGTCTAATTATCTAGAAAGTAGCACGTTAATTAATAGTAATAACTTTAACTATAGAAGCTAAATTGCTAGCGTTAGAGCACGTAGCTAAGAAAGTAGTAGCTCTTAAGTAGTTTTTATATAAACTTTAGCTAGATTTAGAGGTACTATAGAAGATTTTCTATAATAACTAACAAACAATCTAATTAGTAGTAGAAGAGAGCAAGCAGCTTACTACTTAGCTATGCTATATAGACATCTAAAATATGTAGTTAAAACAAGAGTACACTAAGAGAAATCTTAAAGTAACGTATCTTAAAATTATAAAGTTTTGTAACTTTATTCTTATAATCTTTATTAGATTTCCTATTTAGGTATAGCTATTACCTAGAAAGGTAACTTAAGCTATATAGCTTATTTATACCTATATTTA
>SAUA01000236.1:0-22554 GCA_004335185.1 Phoma sp. RAV-16-625 | reverse complement strand
ATCGAGCTTAAAATTCTCCATAACCATATGCCTAACCCTAACCCTAACCCTAACCCTAACCCTAACCCTAACCCTAACCCTAACCCTATCTAATAACTACTAATTTCTTTTTCTATATTTTTTTCTTTTTCTTTCTTTTACTATTTTACTTTATATTCTTATCTTACTTTTTATTATTATCTTACTTTTTATTCTTATTTTACTTTTTGTTATTATTTTACTTTTTATTCTTATCTTACTTTTTATTATTATCTTACTTTTAATTATTATCTTATTTTTTTTCTTGCTTTTATTCTACTTCTACTTAACTTTTTAAAATTCTTTCTAAAATTCTCTTTTAAATTCTTTTTACACTTCTTTCTAAAATTCTCTCTAAAATTCTTTTTAAAATTCTCTTTTAAATTCTCTCTAGAGTTTTTCTTAGAATTCTTTTATTTATACTACTTATATTTTCTTTTTTTTCTTCTCTATTACTTTTAATCTCTTAACTAACTATACTTTTATTTTATTTTTTTATTAAACTCTTTACTTGTCTCTATATCTTAGATATTAATCTCTATATACTTTACTATTCTTTTCTTTTTAAATTTATACTATTTGCTTAGACTACTTTTAATTCTAACACTAACTTTTTTCTAAATTTATCTTAACTTCTCTTCTAAACTCTTTTTTATAATATCTTATTATAAGTCTACTGTCTACTTTTTTCTTTTAGTTCTTCTACTCTACTATTCTATTTTCTATCTACTTACTTTTTTCTACCTTTCTACTACTACCTTAATTACTATTACTATTATGTTGCTAAATATCTGCTTCTATACCTTCTTTCTATGCCGCTTTCTAAGCTATCTAGTATACACTTTGTCTCTTATCTCTATAAATCTTAGCTCTTCTATCGCCTAGATCTTATCTTTTATTAGTTACGCTGTAAACGCTAGCAGTACTACTACATTTAGCTACTAACACTACTTATTTATCTCTTCTCTTATCGCATAGTACTTCTAACTTATCTAGCACTATTAATAGTTGTTCTTTACTATTTAATTCTATATCTTTATATAGAACTTATCTATCTATATCTCTATTTCTCTTGTCTATACTATACACTATATTACCTAGTGCTCTTTCTACTACTTCTCTTTAGCTATTTTAAACTTCTATCTAATAAGCTAGTATATTGTATATCTCTTTTACAGCTCTATAAACGCCTTTTTTACTACCGTCTATTTCTAAGTCTACTTCTTCTACTTCTCTATCTATATCTCTTCTCTCTCTTTATAATAATTATATTCTACTACTCTAATCTCTCTATAGCTCTGTCTCTATTAATCTAGATACAAGCTTATTAGCTCTTATTAACATCCGCTGCTAATTAGAAACTACTTTATTACTAGCATGTTTATATTCTTCTTCTTTCTCTCTATTACCTGCTCTATCTCTCTCTATTCTACTAGCACTACTACTTTAAATTGCTCTTCTTCTTATTCTCCGCAACTGCTTATCTAAGCAAAGTTGCTTATACTCTATAGCGTATCTATATATAAAATATATATAATTCTCTTAAAGTCTACTTCTATTTCTAGCGCTAACGTTGCTACTATTATACCTTTTTTCTCTATTTACTTCTATAGCTAGTCTGCGCAATCTACTACCTCTATATAATAGTGTCTATAGCCTAGCTTTATTATAAGCTACTTACACTATATTTTACTCTTATAGTATACTACTCTCTTCTATTAACTATACTGCAACTTCTTAGCCTACTACTTATATATAAACAGCGCTGTTTTCTCTAGCTTATTGCGCTAACACTATAACACAAAGTACTACACATTTAGCCGCACTATACTTACTTTTATATATATTACATAACATACTAGTATACTTGCTTTAAGCTCTTCTTTTTATAGCAGCAGCAGCGTTGCTATTAGTATTACTATTAGGCTACTAAGAAGCTATAAGTTCTTTATTACTAGCAGATTCTTCTACTACTACTTTACTATAAATACTAGATAACACTTATTAATTATAATCTAGTATAGTAGCCTCTTTGCTTTTAGTATCTACGTGTACTTTAGAAAGTTACTAGCACTTTTTATATTGCTAGCTACGTCTATACTAACTACTACTATAGATACTAGATTGTTTTTGCTATGCTTCTACTCTATGCACTCTATGCTATACTACTAAATTCTTCTAACTAAATCTTTAATTAGCGCTTAGTATAGCATAATAACTACTATTACCTCTAGCTTCTCTACGCAAGCTAGTAGCGTAAATAGTAAGCTTTTATCTCTATCTATTAGAAGTATAACAATAAGCAGTGTCTACTTCTCTAGCACTATATATAAAGCCTACTTCTACTCTACTAATTAAAAGCTAATATCTTACTTATCTAGTATCTACTATAGTCTTTTATATATTACGTCTATCTATAGATCTATAAACTACACTTCTTTCTCTTTTAGTAGTCTAATAAGCGCTAACAATATACTATTACTTATCTATTACTTTATTATTCTACTTAGCTCTATAGACTTTGCTGCGCTTCTATCTACCTCTAAAAAGTAGTGCTATACTACGCTAAGTAGCTAGAACGCATTAATAGACTGCACACTAAAATACTTTATAATATCTATTAGTATACTATAGTTATCTACTTTTATTATAATTATGTATAAGTTCTACAGCTTAAAAATCTTTTTACTATTATTATCTACTTTCGCCTCTTCTATCTTGCTAATATTATTTAAATAGCTTCTACTAAATAACTTTTCTACCTTAACTTATCTAATATCTACTACTGTGTGCTAGTACTCTAGCGTGTATAGCACTATGCCTAGCCTCTTCTCTATCTCGCGCTTTAGCACTCTTATAAGCTAGCTAGTGTTCTACGCGCTCTACGCGTTATGCTATACATAGTTGCTATAGCTACTATCTAGCACCTACAGCATTAGATACTTATAAAATAGCTATACATAGACTAAGTATACTACTATTATCTACTTTAGCTATAGTAGCAAGAAGCATAGCATAATCTTTAGCTTATTCTATTACAACTATAACTTATAATAGTAGACTACTATTATTATCTATCTATCTATAATAAAGATGTTGCAGTTCTATAGCACGCTATTATAGTGCTAAATTATTATAATCTCTAATCTATGCTTAAGCTATTCTAACGTAACATGCACGCTATAGAGTAGTAGTTCTAAAAAGTAATTTATCTATTATATATACTACTGCACTATCTTAACGCTCTACTATCTATCTACACACGTTAATTATAGTCTATCTACTATAGTTATTGCTTTTCTAAGTATCTAAGCTAGCCCGCCTTGCAGTTTATTGCCTAGAGTGTTAATAAACAACATGCGTTATTTTATAAACATAATATTATTAACTACTTACTTTAAATTAATAGTAACCTACTCTTTTTTACTATCTACTTAGTATAGCTTCTATAGCATCTACTCTATTTTAGCTAATAAGTTCTGCGCTATCTTGCAGAAGCAGCAGATAATAATTAGTTAGCTATTTAGATAGAATGTCTACTTATTCTCTAACTAGTATACGTTATCTAAGTTACTAGCTATTAGTCTAATGTGTTTACTGTACGCTAGTATACTAATTATCTTACTTATTAGGCTAAATATACTATCTACTAGCTACTTATACCGCGTTACTAGAAAACTATTATAGTCTTTTTTTATCTACGTGTTATACTACTTTTCTAGAAGTAGCTTCTCTAGAGCAAGCACCCGCACATAGTATACTATCTTTACTAGTATATATAAGTAGTTCTTTGTAGTCTACAAGCAGCCTATGTCTATATTAATTCTAAGCACTATAAGAAACTAAATTAAACTAGTAGATAACGCTATAAAATAATACGTTGTAAAGATAAACAAGCTAATAGACATAAAAAGTGTCTCTATCTAAGCGCCTTTATTGTCGCTATCTAGCGCGTTCTATAGTCTAACTATATATAACTTCTACTTAGCTATCTATATAAAGAGCTTGCGCGTATTCTTTATTATATCTAGTGTCTATTAACTGCGTGTTCTGCGCTAAGACTATAGACTATTATTATTAGTTTTACTACCTTCCGCCTTATTTTCGCTGTTTTTATTACTACTTAACACTATACTACTTTCTAATTAAGCAGCTATGTTGCGCTGCTATTAGAATTGCATAATCCGCTACTCTTTATCTTCTAGCACGCATAGATAGAAGCAAACAAACCTTACTATATAGCTTATATATATAGCCTAACTCTCTAGATTCTATAGTTACTCTAATAGCTATATATTAATCTTACTCTACTTTACACTTTATAGCTAGCGCCTAAGTTCTTATAGAAGTATAGCTAATCTCTTAACGCTTCTCTTAATTAGTCTCTCTACTAGTTAAGCAGCTAGCTTAAGCTTGTGCTTACTCCAATTAGAAGCCTAGGCTTAATAGGCTAGATAAACAAGATTTTAATTTTTAAAGAACTCTAACTAGTCTATCTGCTTAAACTAGCCTATCTTGTTTATTTTTACAGTTTTTTCTAGCGTTTACAGCTCTTTCTTAACTTTTTATTATATTAGTTTATACTTAGTAAGCTGCCTCTAAACTACAACTTTAACGTTGTTATTTAGAGCATTTTTAGCTATAGCTAAATTAATAATAAAGTATCGCTGTAAACTTTCTATATAGAAAAAGCTCTATACTTTTATAGTGTAGTAGAGCGTGTTTTTTTCTTCTAGCTAAGTTTACTAGTAATCTTTCTTATAGTGCATGCGTATTATATTGTTATTAATAGTAATAAAGCTGCATATCTTATACTATAGTCTATCTAGCGGTTTTCTAAGCTCTTCTATTAGTCACGCTAGCTTATCTAGAAGCTTAACATCTGCTGCGTTAATTAGCGCAAATTAATTAAAGCGTTTAACAACTTATTTTTAAGTTATAGTAGGTATGCTATAATACTATAAGAGATATATATTAAGATTAACAACTATAGTATAATACTCTCTATATACTAAAACACTAAACTCTTATAAAAAGCAAAGAATATTATCGCAATTATTAAGCAATACTTATAAGCCTTTTTTATAGTGTTATACACTGCTGCTTATTGTATTAACTCGCTTTTATAGTGTTAACAGACAGCTGTTCTACACTAGCTCTATTGCAAACTCTAAGTTAACTCTAAGTTAACTCTAATTCTACTATATTAGTAGATCTGCAATTTATTGTAAACAACACTACTAGCGTAATATTTAGACACATACAAGAAGACTTTATATAAGTAAAATTGCTATATAGTGCTTTATTTCTAATAAGTTAGATATATAAAGTTTAATAAGTTATCTTTTTAATTTTAGTGCAAAACTCTAACGCTAAGTAATATTAAGCTAATTTTGCTGCAAGAAGAGCCTTTCTTATTACTTTATAGTAGATAGAGCCTCTCTTATTACTTTATAGTAGATAGGCTTTAGCTTGCTATTAAAGCTTTAAAATCTAAATAATTCTAAAGCTACTAGACTACTATAGAGATATTTAACATTAATTACTATATACTTTTTTATTGCGTCTAAGAACTTACATTTTGTGCAGAAGCTACTTCTAACTACTAGAAGCTTACTATAACTAAATAGCAGACAATTATCTAATATATACTTAACTTTAACTTGTAAGAATTTGCGCTCTAGCTGTGTAAGATAGTAGATATAGCTAATAAACTACTAGCTATATATAGTAGTAAGCCTATTAGTAAGTGCTAGGCTAATTGCTTTATAACGCGCTTGCCTAAGCTTAAAATAGCCTTTAATTAAGTAAAGAATAGGTAGAGAATACTATAGAAGAATCTAGAGATAATTAGCGCGTAGTTTAAACTAGTAGAGAAGACTAAAGCTAAGTGTAGCGTCTATAATAATAATATGCACAACTTTAATAAGACTAGCTTCTAAATAGACGTAATTAGCTCTATAAAGATTATTATAGGTATAGAAAGACACGTCTAATCTACGCTTATTTAGCTAGATAATTATAAGTAGATTATAGTTATCTAGAGTATCTACGCTGCTAGATATATAACTCTACTCTTTATTATCTATAAGAGACGCGTCTATATCTCTACCTAGTATAAAAAGGCTTTAATACTACGTAATTAAAAGCTCTTAGTCTCTAAGAATAGCTAGATAAACAACACACTTAGTCTAGAGTAGTTAAAGCACTTTAACGCGCATATAAAAACGCGCTAGGTAGAGAAGTACTAGCTACTTATTTTAGACAGCTATAAAAGCTATCTTAACTAGTATTTTAAGAACTACTACTTTAAATATAAGATTCTAACTCTCTATATACCTCTCTATTTATTACATATTCTCTAGCTACTTAATGTAGTCTGCTTCTTACTGCTAAAGTGTAGGTACTTCTAGCGCGTTAGAGACTTAGCACGCTAACACATCTTCTATATTAACAAAGAAGACTTTTTCTCTACCTTTAAAAACGCGTTTTTTAACGTGTTTATAGAGTAGAACTATTAAAAGGCTTTTAAGGCAGCAGAGCTAGTTCTAATTAACGCATAGGTTATATTAGATTACTTTAAAGTATAGCTGTGTACTCTACTAGAACCTCTTCTTCTAGAGACGCTATAGTAGTTAAAAACTCTAAGTAATACCTATAAGTTTAGATCTTAATTAAAGCTTGTATGCGATTTCTTTACTCGCTTGCCTATTATAGCTTAGGCTAGTTTCTTCTAGCTTATAAAAGGTAGTAAGCTAATACTATATAAAAATACGCTTTAATATGCTTAAATCTATAAGCTTAAAGAGCAATTAGTAGAGATAACTAAGCAAAAATTGCATAAGCGCAAGTAGATTTAGTAGAGTAGTACTATAGAGTATAGAACTACTATAGTGCAAGTAGCTACTAAGACATCTATAGCGCCTTAGCAATCTAAGAAGACTTATAGTAGTAGTAGTTAAGAACTAGTCTAACTAGCTCTTTAGCGCTATAGAAACTGCAGTAGAACTAGGCACAATACGTAAACATATAAAAAGAATATAGAGATATTCTTAGAATTAGATACTAGTATAACGTATACAGGCTCTCTATTTAATAGTAATAAAATTAAGAAGTTATAGTATAAGTTAAAACTACTAAGAGATTTTAGAACACTTAGTAATATAGAACACTTAGTAATAGTTTAGATTATAATTACTATACTATAGCTAATATAATAAAACAAATTCTTCTTATATTCTATAGATTATAACAGTTTTCTAGTACTTATTTAAAATAGTTATAGATCTACTAGCTAATTAGAAAGAGTTATTTAGTTTAGTGTAAATAATTAAAGATTAGTATATCTAGTACTAAATTTTAGTTTACTAAATACTAGAGAGTTAGTGCTCTAAGAACTAACTCTATACTATAGAGATAGTTATATTATTCTATAGTTCTTTTTACGCATTTAAAGATAGATATATAATTAGAATTAAGAAACTAAAATTGTAGAATTCTAGAAGAGTGTAAAAATAGAATTAAGTTAGAGATAACGTACTCTATAGACAAAAGAATTAATAGATAAGAGAATTACTTTTGCTAAGTCTCTACTAAACTACTCTTTATATACTAATGTCTTCTTAGCAATACTATTTAGACGCGTTAAAAGAAGCTTAGATATAGCTTACGCTCTAGACTTTTAAATAAAACGTAATACTTTCTTAGTAATATACTATAGCTATCTATAGAGTTTCTTAAGCTACACTAAGTAAGTAATATATAGAATAACCTTTACACGCTAATTCTATAGCTAACTTACAGAAGCTAGATAATAATAAAAAGAGAGTAATTATTAAATATATTCTTAAGCTAAATACGCAAGAGTTTTTCTCTTAGCTCTTAGATATAGCTACTATAGCTTATTCTTTGCACGCTAAGCGTAATCTAGATTCTATTAGTATAAACTAGCCTAGTACGTTTATTAATTTAGGTTGTTTTAGGTTATAATAGGGTAGAGTTTAGTAGAGGCTTAGCAAAAGTAATTTTTTTACCTGTTAATTCTTTTGCCCGTAGGGTACGTTATAAAGATATAGAGATAGAGTTAAGTCTCTATAATCTAATAGTTAGATTAGTATAATACCTATAATGTTATGCTAGGTACCTATAATCTAATAGTTAGGTTAGTGTAATGTCTATAACGTTATACTAGGCACTAGCCTTAGACCTAATTTATTGCTAACATGTTAAGTTAAGTAATTAAGAGGTCTATTTTTAACATATTTCTTTATACAGTTAGGGTATAACATTGGAAAAGCACTTTAGACTGCATGTAGATAAAGGTTAGAGAACACAGCCTCTAACTCTTAGCTTCTCGACCTTGCCCTCTGCAGTCTTGAATTTTTGCAACCCACGGCAGTGCATTCCCAGTCCCCTACTACAACACCATATCGAATAGTCTCATATGTCGTCTCAAAACCACGGAGTTGAGCTTTGCCTTAAGTTCAACTTCTGTCCACCAGCCACTCTCTCAATCTCTAACCCCTCGGCATCACCTTTGAAGCTAATCGCCACCATCCACCAAACCTCCTCGGTCTTCCCAGATAGACCCGTTACTATCTTGACCAAGTACTCATGTCTCGACACTACGCCTCGTGAGGATGCGTTCCGCAAGGGCGATGTGCACTCACCGGAACTCGCATTTTCTTCCACCCGACAAGTAGATGTCTCTGCAAAAGTGCTCAACCTCCGGCCCACAAAGCGCATTACGTTCCACCGGATATCAGGCGACCCAGATCTTGCCAAACGCCATGAGGATCCCGATACCCCTGGATTCACTTTCATCACAATTCCTCCGGTAGGAAAAGGTTCTGTACAAGTCGCGTGGGAGCTCTCTGCTGAACGGCTTATGTCGAGTCTCGGCGACGACTCAACCTCGCTCCAAGAAAAGCTTGAACATTTTCTACGAGTCGGCGACACCTACCATGTCTGGCCCGGCAATCTTTCGATTCGATGGTGGTCATTTGGCTCCTTGGAAGACCCGGAAGGCTTGAAAGGAAAGAAAATCTCGCGCTTCAGCTTTCCTGACGATCTGGGGTTAGATAGGGAAATGGGAGCAGATGAAAGCGAGGAGGTTGTTAGTAAGATGCAGGATCTTATTGATTTGCATAACGTGAACAAGTTGTCTTCGAGAAGCGCCGTGGAAGGAGAAGAGAAGCCGGATATTAAGAAGATGAGGGAGGAAGGGTGGGTTTTCGGAGAACCGCCAGGGCTGTTGAAGATGATCGCGCAAGACGAAGACAAAGTAGCGACTTTCAAGATCGTAGAGTAAGGCGGTTGGCTTGTTAGGCAAGTCTGTCAACAGTGCATTAAGACAATATACCTAAGCCATGCATACTTCGTTCTCAATCACGCGCTGCTTGAGATTGAAATTTGCGGAAGAGTGACAATTCATTCCAGGTACCAGCAGACGATACCATCTTTTCGGCATGCAGTGCTTTTCCAATCTAGATTCTTTCATTTTGAGGCTGTACAAACTGCCCGATTCCCTATTGAGACAGGATATGTAAGGGTAAGCGAAAGAGAGCACCTTCCAACAAATCATTTTGCTGCAGCTGCGCCACTTTCGCCCAAAGTAGCCCTACACAAGGATTCGATAGCAGTTCATCTCGCCTAGGCTGTGCGTCTACGTTCATGCAATATTCTAATCCTTGTGGCTGTAGGAAGATTCTCCCTTCATTCGTCAATCGAGACAAAGGGGACGCTGCATGGATGCAATTGATCGAGTCCCCCTGGAATTTCTCGGACCTAAGGGGGCATCACCGCAAGTTCAGTATGGCGATCTTTTATGGAGAGGATTTTAATCCTGGTCTGCAAGGTGGTTGAGTATTGACACCCCGTCGATTAGCTATCATGCAAAGGCTGGTAATACAGGTGTGTTGGTTCCCAAACAGATAAAGACGGAGAATAATGGACCAGACAAATTGCAGGTTGCAAGGGTCCAGTGGAACGATCACGTTCCTGTAGGTGATCGAGATGAAGGCAAAGATCCTTAAACGGATACTGCAATAGACCGCTCGTAAGACCTTGATCGTCCCCCGCAGGTAACTCGGCTCAATACGTGATCAGAGACCGCACAACATTAATGAGAAAAGGAGAGTTGATTCTCAACCTGGTGATACCGATGCGGTCACCTGGACGAAAGCAAGATTGTCGACTACGCCATGTTCCTTGAGCTTTCGCACTCTGCTCGCGATGCTGCGTTGCCTCGTGTCGGCATGTCATTACAGTCTATCAATCACGTTAGCTACGAGAGCTTGCGAACCCGACCTATTGCTGTATCAATCGAGACCAAAACTGAGAGCCGTACTGCCCTGGAGGAAGCGAAAGTGCAGTTGGGCGTGTAGTTGGCGGCGTATGTAGCCCACACCGAGGAGCTAATGCAGGAGCTCGTTCTACACTCTCCTCCTTAATTAGGATTCCTCAATTCGCCGTTCCAGATATGTCTTGAAAACTGCTGGGTCGCGCTTGCGTAGCTCAACCTCTGAAGACAGCGCTGTCACTTCCTGGACCATGAGGCAATAACTGGACAATGTCAACCTCAAGTGTGTCAAACAACTTCTATGATGCATGCCGCTTCCAGAGACCACTTTCCGTCTTCCACAGTTCCGTCGTTCTCTCAGAGTGCCTTGGTTTTGCCAGACCTTACTTCTTATGGTAGGCTGTTCTCTTCAGTATTACATCTGCCTTGAAACCTGGTCGTGCACCAGGCTCACTATCCATGTCGTTACCGCTATCTCTGGGCCTATCAGTTTATATGTCAGCTGGTGATCCAGTATCCTCGTCCGAGCTCAGGTGTGTGACCGAGTCGAGATCTTCGTCGAGGACGTAGCTGGAATCACAGTCCAATGAGGGCGTTGCGGTGGGTGACGAGCTTTCATGGTTCGGCACGGCAATTGAAGTCGTAGGGATGTTGCAGCATTGTCTTTTTGTTCTGTTGGCAGAAATAGCAGGAATAGCTACAGTCACGGCGCGGGAGGTTCCAGGTCTGCGGCCACGTCGAGCCATCGCCATCGCGTCGCAGGCAGGTTGGCAAGGTTGAGGTATGAAGTGTCCTGTTGTACAGAAGGGTATCTGTGTTGAAGAGGGCGCTAGCGGTTGGTTCTCAGGGATGTGTAAGGTCAACTCCAATGAGTGTCGATACTAAGCAAGTACGAGTGCGCGTCTTGAAAGAGTATATGATTGTAGAGAACAATAGTAGATTGCTAATCACATTTATAAGTTGAACATAATGAGCTATAATGGTTCATTGCGGTGGCCTATAGACATAAGAGATTATCCCTAACCATCCGATAGACAGGTGCCATCCGGGAGGGTTCTACCATCTAGGAGGGTCAGGCTTAGCGGGATGGTATGTCACGTAATTGGTCGCACAGTCCCGCTTTTGGCGTCCTTTGTTGGTTCTCTTTTGTTTAACAAGGAGCCTCACTCCTTGTTCGTAACACTACCTCCCCCTTCTCAACATATCGACCCCGATATCGTTAATCTGTTCCATCTCGTAGGGGTCGCAGGACAAGTTCTTAGTATATATACTTGCTCAGATCCCGTCGCGTTTTGATTCCTTTGCGCCTCCCTGGCCATGCCTAGAGATCTGAAGCCCCGCTCGGCCTGTGCGTCACGCAAGCTGTCTTTAACGGAAGAGCGTCGTTTATGCGTTGCAAAGGTTCGCGAGCGTTCTGTAGAGATGTCTTTTTGTTGTAAGAGATTTGAGGAAAAGAACTTCGATTGTTTTTTAGATACTGCAACGGGTCGTTGCGCTGGATGTATCGCCACGCACGCGGAGTGTAGTTTGTTTGTTTCTGAGGAAAAGTGGGAAAGGGTCGAAGCTGAAAAACGTGCGAAGCGCTTAGAGCTTGCGCGTTTCAGAGAGAGTGTCGCGCGTGCGGAGTGCGAGTTGTTGGCGCTCGAGAGTCGGGAGCAAGAGTTTGCTCGTCGAGACCTAGTATGGTTGAAGGTGCAGGACTAAGCGCAAGTGGCGGATAGTTCGAGTACGACTGTGCAGCAAACGACAGATCCTCCCGCTGCCTTTGGCTAGTCATAGGCTAACAATCTTCTTCCTGGTCCCTCTTTCGATTGAATTCTTTAAAATGTTATGTCTAGTGCTGTTCCTAGCAAATTTGGGTTTTTGCTTCCTGATTATAACGACACTGTTCTACTAGCTAGTAGTAGTTCGTAAAACATATCTCAGCTCGTCAAGTGCGTACATATCTCTCCATTTTTTAGATTCTCGTGTAAGAGGCCTTGAAATATAGCCCTGAGGTGCAAGAAGTACATCAAGCATAACAACTCAGAATCCCTAGGATGAGATGCGTACCGACCACAACACCGACCTAGCCCCGAAGCGCATCCGATCTGGCGGTGAACATAATATCCTAGCATCCCGAATGGGGCTTACACGAGGGGATATAGATGCACTCTAGTTAGCCTGACACGGATGTATGTATTCCTTCTCCCTAGATAGATAGGCAAGTTTTCTTGTCCTTTCGTAGAAGACCTATAGGAATAAGGATACTTGTTGTTCTGATATCTGCGTGCACTCCTATATGCCTCTGAGCAGTATCGGATGACTTTCGGTTCCCCTTATTACCTGCATCGTTACAATCTGGGCGCTACGACAGACAGAAGGCTGACTAGAACTTACTATATGATTAGCAGGTGTTCAAGATAGTGCACAACACCTTAATAGTTTAGTAAATAACAAAAAGTCTATAGTGGTGCTGCACCTGCGAGACATTGCTATGTGCGAAATAAAAGTTTGCTGTAGCATACGCATAAAGGCAACAGTGCAGTTGTAATCTTTAGGTAGGGGGGATCCAAGATGGTTGTTAAGAACTATAGCACCTGACTTAGACGCGAAACAGGACAAGATGAATGCGTGCGCAGATAGAGTCGCTCAAAGCGAAAGTACCCTGCATCTGTCCCAGCACGGCGGGTGTCTTGCCACGCAGGGAAGGATTTTGATTGTATGTCCTGCTTGAAATGCCTGATAGCAGCGATGCACATTACCAACAATATTTAAACATAGCAAACTTATACAGCAAATCTCATGGAGCAGTATATGCATAATCGTTGTTGGTGTCAGTCAATGTGTTCTAACGTTTTCGACATTCTATAATTGCCAAAGGACCCATATTTGTCCAAATTTTCTCCACTTCAAGGCTGGCCTGCTGTATGAGAGCCATATACTGGTCCTTCGTGCGTTGCCGAGCGTTGAGTGTCGCTAGAACCTGTAAATCCAACCGACTAACATCGGCATTTCCCCAATTCGCAAGCAGGGGCTCTGGTGCAACGTAATTGTCGGTTTCATGATCAACCGCTTCATCCGAGAGACATCTGTAAGACGGGAAAACCACATGTTCGCAGATAAGGAGCTTCGTCGAACTGGCCATCTTTGCCGTAGTATTTCTGAGAATTTTCAGGGCTTCGGCATCAGGCCAGTCATGGATGACATGACGCATGAAGTAAATATCCGCTGCTTCCGGTTGTGGGTCAAAGAAATCGTGAGCAGCAAATCTGACCTTCCCTTCGGCAATAGCGGATGGAAACTCATCCTTCCAGAGCTGTAACTTGTCAGTAATTGTTTGAGCTTCTTAGCTTTCCGCAACTAACTTTCTCGAACCCTGGCTGGGAATCGGGTACATCCTGTACGACTAGATAGATGGTTGGAAATGCCTTCATGATTGGAATAGTGCCGCCACCAACGCCTCCACCAACGTCAACAATTTTTGCATTAGCTTCCCTTACCCAAGGATACAGGGCAAGGTACTCGTCAGTGTTGACCTTGGTCCCGCTCGCAAACCCCAACTTAGACAATTGGCCAATGTCTGGCTCAATCTCTGATATGTAATCGAATATTTTCATGGAAGTGTTGTATGCAATGTTGAATGCAGTTTTGTTCGGTTCATCTGATCCTTTGAACTCGGGAAGTGTTAATACCTCCCACGCTTTACAAGAGCTCCTACGAACGATGCTTAGACAGAGTTCTATGTAAGCTCTTTTGCCCTCGTCGCGTAGGATGCTGGAAAGAGAGTTGTTTGCAAAAACATTGGGAGCAGTCTCTCTGAAGATGTGATTGTTGCAGAGATTTCGTAGGAATCGTGCAAGCTTGTCTGCTTCAATTCCAGTGGCGTTGGATATGTCATCTACATGCATCTCGCTGCTACCGATGATATTGGCTACATCGGCTTTGACGCTAACAAGGAGAGAGGTGCCATCATGAAACTAGCAAGATCCATCAGCTGAAATTTGTCGACTGAAAGTGAAGGTGTAACTTACACCCGTAAAGACTTCGTTGACACAGGCGTGAGGATCAACTGTCGCGCGTAACATTTGAGCCGAACTGGCAATCGTCTTGAGTGCCTTTCTGACATCGGCATCAATGCTTTGGTGGATTGGTTGGAGCTCCAAGGCAGCATTGAGAGATATGGATGTTCCGTTGAACTCTGGGGTTTTCTGCCTCAACACATCAATCGAATTGCCAATAAGTTCATGGAGTTGCTCTAGCTGCCCAAGCAAATTTCCCGTCATTATTCGATGATTTTAGAAGTAAAGTTTATGCTTTCGGCTAAAGGAATAAAGTGATGGGTATTGATGTCTGCTGTTCTGAGCTATCTATACTACGACACGGCACTAGATTGCACATCACATTCTCAAGCGTAATACGTAATGTTTGACTATCAACGTACCAAGTCAAAGATTCCAGTGCTACCGGGCCGACCGTCGAGACGGGGTGCACCCCTCACAGGCCCATAACTTGCTCGTACTAAGTGGGGAGGTCGGTACACATTCCTTTGTTCATAGTCTCTTGCAGAAACCGAACTCGTGACGCGTCGATGAGCAGTTTTGTGAAGTAGTCAGAATCGTCAATACCTTTAGTCGGACCTTTCGTAGCGCTAGCGGCTACTGCAGTCTCAGGAGGAATTACTATGGTATCCAGCAAAAGTAGTGTAGGTGAGGAACAGTGACCAGGGGTACGGACTGGAAATGCAAGAACACCCACCACCTATCAAAGCTGATAAAATCAGTTTTAGTCACTAACTATTCATGATGTCTACCTGTGGGAGGCTTTGAAAGTTTCATCGCGCGGGGCTTGGTGATCAGTCACTGCCCGACCCACCTACACTACTTTCGTTGGACACCATAGGAGTGTAAATTCTCAGCGTACAGCTGGGATCAGAACGAATCTTTCGGCTTCGGCCAATGCATGAGGCCTCACTAACGCTAAGAGCAGTCCCGTTATGCAGCTGATAGTGGAACCCAGCGGCCTCCGTGCTTCTCTTCACCGTCGCCAAGTCCCCGAAGTCGAAACACCTGCATGCTCGTGTGGATATTAGTCTCAGATGTCAAGCACGTGGATACACAATGAGACCGATGGGCTAGCAGCAGAGGCTCATGGCTACAGCTATCAATCAGCAGTCAATTTGATTGCCATCCCCAGGGCGGCGGTAGCACCTTGCGCAGCACGAGATGGATCATGCAAGAAGAACTCTTGAAGCAATTCCACCTTGCGCAGCTGGTCGACGATCTTCTGAATCAACGCGCAGTTAAGCGAAAACAACAACCGAATAGCCCTTGCGATGGTCACTGAGTGAACACGTGGCTACACGGGGATCAGATAAGACCAGTACATATAACAGGAAGGAGCTAAAGGCACATACAAGGAAAATATGACGCTAAAGGTTCGGAGCTTCTTACGGTAGTAAAGAGTGGGTAATGTTGCCTGTGTAGCATAGCACGTTTTTGCTCGCATGTTTTTCTAATTAGCGAGAACGATTTACCCGGGTATTAGGCACTTTATCGGGATTTAAGCAAGGACCTATTTATTTTGCGTCTAAGAGTGATGAACCACTATCTGCTTTCGGATGCGTAGATTCCTCTGGAAAAAAAGTCGCCGAGGATTTTTCTCTTGCAAATTACAACAAAGAGTTTTGGGATGACCATTGAACAGACTATCTTTAGATAACGTGGTACCAGACAACTGTAGTACAACTCTAATATTACAATAAGACTAATACAAATCGTTAATCTCAAGAAGGCTTACATTGCGAGCTTGAAGGGGAAGCTCAGACCTAAAGAATAATTGGTGTATATTTTGTTCGTCCGCTACTGCTAATGGGTTATAGTCGCAACGCGTCACATCGTCCTGTGGACGTGTAAACAAATGGCTATTGATTTGACCGCAACCTGAAAATTACTTGCGCTTGAGATTGATAGCTTGCGTGGGCCATGCATTGTGCGACAGGGGTACCGCACAGACGCAGAGTGGTACCAACGGATATCTCCGCTGGTACAGTACTTCCGTTCTGACCATAATCCGGAGCTTGCACAAATCGAGATGAGTCTATTTGTCGCCAGATAATCCAGAGACTGAAATACTTCATCGGTCAAAAAAGTGCACCTTCAAATGACTGTCTTTTTGTTTTTTACTTCAACGAACATCGTCATGACGAAGCTTTCCGACTCCCAGTTGCTTGGAACAGCTATTGGTGTTATCTTCACCTCCCTCATATTGTCAAAGTACATGCTGACTATACTGTCTTTTGTATTAGATGTAGGTCCATTTTTATGGTATCCTGCTCACAGTTCTAAAAGTATCAGGTTCATCTCCGTTGGCTGTATCCCATTCGTGACATCACTGGTCGACACTCGATTCCATCAACCAGATATCGTTTTCCAAATGGTAACGGTGACGTTGACAAATTCATCGAAGGACCACAGAAGACCGAGGAGTGGCGCAGAAAGTACGGCAGTGTGTATCGGATTTGGAACGGCATGAAGCCTGAAGTGTAGGCTTTTCTCAACCAAACACAAAGAATGAACCCGATACTAGCATTTAGGCATATAGGGTCGTCAGTACGCCAACGGCCATTCAAGCGGTGTTCAAAGACTCAGACAAACACAAAAAGGCGGAAAACATGGGATCAGGCTACCTGATGTCTCAGATTCTGGGCCAATGCGTCGGCCTATTAAACGGGTCGCCCTGGCTGCTGTTACGGAAGAAATTCGACCTTCCATTCACTCATCATGGCTCCACACTCTTGATCCACAAAATGGTCGAAATGACTGACACCCATCTTGGAACGCTATCTACTTTAAGGAAAGAAAAACAAGGAGAACTAGATCCCGTGGCAGATTTCTTATACTTGCCTTTTTTGATGGTTGCGACAGTCATCTATGGGGATTTAGGTAAGAATCAAGTACAGTGGTTGAAACAGTGGTCACCAAAAAGGGAAAAATTGTTTTCGTTCGCGCTGGCGGGCGGTCTCCCTAGATTTGGATTCTCCAAATGGCTTCCCACTGAGGCGAACAAACGTTTGGCAGAGTGGAACGATGTATGGGAGAAGTTTAACCGCGACTGCTACCACGAAGCTAAAGGTAAGGGTAGTGAGACATTGCTTGTGCGGCTATATGAGGACCCTGAGATACCAAGGGAGCAAGTAAGTGTAATTGTACACTACACTGCTCTGATTAGCTGTGCTGAATTCTCAGGTCCTCCACACGATCGACGAATCCTTGTTCGCTAATTTGGACGTCGGTATCAGTAGCGTCAGTTGGAACCTTGTGTTCCTGGCTTGCTACCCGGATATTCAAGCACAGCTGTATCGCGAGATCTGGGAAGAGACATCCTCTCATGGGTGGGAATCGTACCTTCAACGCAACAACACATTCTTGGAAGCATGCATCTGCGAATCCTTAAGGTTGAGACCTATAGCAGGTAAGTCTTGTCCATCTCCCAAGTTGCTTTGAATACCGTGTTTACGTTGCAGCATTTTCTGTCCCACAAAGCGCACCTACTGATCGTATCGCCGACGGTTTCATCATACCAGCCGGGACCAACATCACAGTCGATGTATACACGCTCAACCAAAAGAACTCTTTCTGGGGTCCTGATCCGCTTACATATAGACCATCACGCTGGGCTGACCTGAAGCCGTCACAAACTCGTTACAACTTTTCTCGTTTTGGTTTTGGACCACGTCAGTGTATGGGAAAGCACATGGCGCTTCCCATGGTTAGGGCTATCGTTGCGAAGACAATAATGAGTTTCAAGCTGAGTTTGAGAGGCGGGTATGAAAAGGTCATGAGGGACTCAAGAGGCCTAGGCACGCATCCGAATATAAAGTTAGAATATGTAGGGCGCGGAGCAGCTGCTCCAGCGTCGGATAGTATTTGAGCGACATACTTCGTCACTCGGCTTGTTAACAGACTGAGTGCTGGAGATGTATCCCATTGAGTGATGAGACTTACGTCCTAGGTAGGGGCATACATAGTATATTGGCAAAATGGGAGGTTGTTTAGGTTGAATTACATCGACTGATTCAACATGCGGGTCCACACGTTGGCCTTTAGATCGCCGCAGTCGTCTCTCATCTCTCTTTGGCTTGAAATACCATAGCTTTCTGGCGAATTCCTCTTGTTCTTTGGCATCCTTGGTCAGCCATATGCGTACTATCATCTGCCACGGGTTCTATCTCCTTACAGTAGAAGCTATTTCTTGGACGGCCGATGGCAAACAGAGAAAAATTCTAGTGTCGAGCATATTCGCTCATCCTATCGGCATAGGCACTCCCGAGTTCTGACTTGGTGCATTCTGTGTCCGCCCTGCTCTTATGGCGAATCCACGTCATCAAGTGGATCTCATTTCGCCGCCAACGGCCCATCCCTTTCGGCCCGCTATGTCGGCCCGTCCCTGGCCGCGTGCTTTTGATTTACAGCTACACAGTATGCATGGTTCGTACGTTTGTTTTGTACTATCGGTGCTTTTCAGTCGTACCACCGATATCGCGAATGTTTTGGCAGAATTCGCCATCAATTTTTGGCGATTCAGCGCTGTAGAGAGCAGGTCCGATTACAATGTCGTAAATTGAGTGTTTTGCCTGTGATTGGTTAGCGAGTGTTGGGGTGCGTGGACAGCTGCTAGGAGGAAAACTTCAAAAAGTATTAAAAGGCTGACGAGAGGATGGCGAAATTCTGTTCATCGCGTGTTAAAGTTCATGCCACTTTTTTGGATTGTCGTACCTAATTATGTCAACTTTCATCTTTCCTGCCGGGAAGCACTCACGCAAAACCCTGACTGCTCGAATGAAGCCAACCACAATACCTAGGCAGCTATTCCATCTTATCCGTGGGGCAACTGATGCAGTTGAGGGTTTGGAGTTATTCCTCAGTTTGCTCGAGGAGCCCCAATGCGAAACGACCTCCGAAGCCTTCGATACGCCCGGCTACCTTGCGTTCGATGCTCATGTTGGAGACACTGCATGCCAGCTTCGTGCCTGCATGCTACTTGAAGTCGTAAATCGGTATCGACAACTTCAACCATCGTCTATCGAGGTTCTTCAGGTTCAAGCTTGCATTGATCGCCTCAAGAAAATGATTAGGAACGCACACAGCTTCTGTCAAGACCTACTCAAGATCCAATGGCACAAACTTCCAGTTGAAGCTCTCAATAATCTCGGTGTGTCGAAGCATGGTATGACCATGGAAGAGATTCTTCGTAAGATTGGATGGTACGATTCGGAAAGTCTGCCCGGGCCGCAAGACTCCGAATGTCTGCACACACCTCCAGATAGACACACTCAAAAAAATTCGAGCCTATCAGATAGGCAGAATTGTGTGTCGAACGCGAGTCTGGAAACAGTCAAATCATCTGCGCGGTTACGCACTGAATCAGGAATCTTCGCGGCCGTGGCACAGAATGAAGATCACCAACTTGGAATGCTGGGAGCTACGTCCAGCTCTTGGAAGCCTTGGGACTGGTATCAGAACGTCAACTTTCTTGTTTACTCTTACGTTCTCTCAAAGTACAAACGTTTTGTAGTGCGTGCACAAGTTTATGGAGCAAACATCAAACCAGAACTCGCTCTTCAGGTCAGCCATGATTTGATGGATAGCCATCTGCAACATCCATATCAGCTTCTGACGCGGAAACCAATCGAGGAAGAGATTCGAGTACTGCAGAGTTATATCTCCGATTTAAGCTGTTCATGGTTGCAGTCAGTCGCCCGCACGTTCTGTCCGCATCCACATCTAATGACAAGGTTAGTATCTAATCATCGATTGATGTTACCAGAACACTGAGCTGATAATTATATCCAAGACTTCTAGAGACATCGCAAAGGACCAGTGTAAAGGGCGTGTCCTCTGTCTCTAGTTACCTTGGTTATATAGCTATACGCGAACTATGGGCTCAAACATCAACTCCGATCATCGTTATTTCCAGAAGGTTCTGTCCGTTCGGTATGTTTGTTAATAATCTTTGTCAGTCTTTGATACTGACCTACTCCATAAACAGGTTTTCATGCCAACATTTTCGAGGCAGCTTTGCACGTATCTGACTACCACGCCGACATAACCGACTCTGTGATTCGACCAAATATCTCATGGAAACTGAGACATGTTTCGAAAGAGGAGCTTCAAGGTTTGCGAAAGTCCTTGCATCCACATATCGTAATTTGTGGGAACAGTCTCGATGGCGAACATGCAGATTACCTTGAGCGCCTACCATCGTCCTTTTTACATAAGGACGAAGAGTGCTCGGACAATGTGAAACACTGCAAGGAGATTCTCTTGAGTAACCAGGATCAGGTGGTCTTGGCTATCTTCGCAGATCACCGTCATTATGCTTTCGAATTATCTGGAGAAGATGGGGAGCGTGGAGAAGAGGCAGTGATACAGCAAATCATGGATGGGATTGTTCCAGGTCTATCAGAGACTTGGCGTAGAGCGAAGGATGAAGCTAGAACTCTGGGTACAGGGCCTTCATTAAGACTGTTCATGTGGCAGCACGTCGCTCTCGAGTCGCCTGCAAGGATTCTTCGACTATTAGAGGGTCTAGAAAGACCATGGCTTCTAGGTGCTCCTGTATTAAGTGACAAAGACCTTAAAGGCACAAGATAATAAAAGCTAATGATATTGCATGTTGGAACTACTAGGAACAATTAAGAAATCGGATTGCGAGTAATAACACTACTTATCTAGTAGCTGCTAAAGTCGTCTCCTAAGATAATTAGTGTTCTAGAACTAAGAGTGTTAGTAATGTATTGTAGTAGATGTTAGGACACGGCTCTGCCTACCGTGCCAAGCATGCTAAAAAGGTATTAATGCTCACTCAGATAGTGAGCACGTGGCCAGAACAGTACTTATTGCTATCACAGGTTAGAGGTGGACGCTGCCACATGCCTAAGGCCTAACAGTAGACAGACACTTAATAGAGTGCAAGTGATAAGATAGCTTAGTAGTAATGTAGAATCGTTTTAGATAGACTTGTTAACAAACAATATTTTGTTTTAATTTGCTAAGTTCTTAATATTTTTACTAAAATTAATAAGAATAGATTAACTCTAATATATTCTATAGGTATAATAGCTACATAGACAAGTTGGTAACTCTACTAAAACTATATTAACATTTTATCTTATAATAGAATAACTTAATAATAATGTAAATTTAAGCTTTCTAATAGAACTATGTTATAGCTTAACGTACTCTATAAGTAAGTAACTAATATAAGCAAGTAACTAGATTTTGCTAAGACTATACTAATACTATACCTACTTTGCAATATTACAGCACACAACAACAATATATTATACTATATAGTATATAAAACTAGTCTATAGTACTCTGCGTATCTTTACTGCATATTTGCGCGTTATACTCTATCTTACTACATATGCTACAGTGCCTTAAAAACTAAGTGCTTCTATTAATGCATAATCTCTTCTTTACCTTCTGTTAAGTTTTACACTTTAGACAAAGTCTATAAGTAATTGTTTAATTAGGTTTTAGAGATAAGTACATGCAGAGGTTTTTAAGAGGTAGTTGTCTAGTTAAAGACTGTAGCGACTAGAGTTGCAAGAAAGAGTATAGAGTAGACTATCTATTTTGCAAGCAGAGTTAAGATATTCTAATAACAAAGTTAATTAACAAAGTTAAACACAAACTATAAGAGTTGTGTTTCTATAAACTATATACTTTAATAATTATAGTAGTAATACAGACTAATTAGTGTTGTGCATCCTCTAATCGCACTAAGTACTAATTATACTAATTACTAATTATACTAATTACGCTAAGCTCTAATTAGGTCACGTGTTCTCTTAGTCTTTAACTAAGTGCGGATATTATACTTGTTACTTACTTATAATTGTTGCTTACTTGTAGTTTGTTCTTGTTATTATAATTACTATGCTGTAGCTACTATAATTAAACAAATTCTTTCTATGTTCTATAGATTGTAACATTATCTCTCTTCTATCTTAGCTTAGTCTCTTAAGCTTATTTATATAACGCGGGGCCCTTTCTTAATCGTTAGACAGGTCTTAATAATGCTAAAATAACTAACTATCTTAAGTTTAGCTCGCTATTATTGTCTATACAAATTTATTAAGTTCTTTAGAAAGATTATAGTATAGAAATGCAAAATCTATATAAAGCACAACTAAGTGTGTAAGGTTTATATCTAGTCTAGAAAGTATAGTAAATATATTTATTTAGAGC
>SAUA01000235.1:0-22558 GCA_004335185.1 Phoma sp. RAV-16-625 | reverse complement strand
ACTGGATCTACACCATCTCCTTCCTCGTCTTCTTCGCCATCTGGGGGACGCTCGCGCGCGTGGGTCTGCAAGCCCTGACATCGTACCCTGGCGCGCCCGTCATCTTCTCCGAGCTGTGGGCCAATGTAGCTGGGAGCTTCGTCATGGGCTTTCTGTCCGAGGACATGCAGCTCTTCAGAGAGGAGTGGGGGAACAGGAGCGGCGGCGTGGACACGGCGCAGCCTGAAGATGAACCTGCAGAAGGCCACCGTGATCTGGAGAAGCAGCGCGATCGAGCGAGCCATGCCAAAGTGAAGAAGACGATTCCGCTGTACGTCGGCCTGACGACTGGGTTCTGCGGCAGCTTCACCAGCTTTTCGAGTTTTATCCGCGACGTCTTCCTGGGCATGAGCAACGATCTGCCCGCGCCTACATACCACCCCACCTCGAGCCCTACAACGCTCGTCCACCGCGACGCCGGGTACTCCGTCATGGCCCTGCTAGCCGTCATTTTCACCACCGTGGCCCTCTGCTACTGCGCGCTGAAAACAGGCGCACATCTAGCCTCATCCCTGGACGCAGTAACCCCCACACTACCCTTCCACTTCACGCGCCGCATACTCGACCCGCTCTTCGTCCTCCTCGGCCTCGGCTCCTGGCTCGGCGCAGTCCTCATGGCCGCCCTCCCCCCACACAACGCATGGCGCGGCCAAGCCCTCTTCGCGTGCGTCTTCGCCCCGCTGGGCTGTCTAGCCCGCTATTACATCTCCCTCCTCCTCAACCCCAAACGGCCCTCCTTCCCCCTCGGCACCTTCGCGTGCAACACCCTCGGCACAGCGGTGCTGGGCATGGCATTCGATCTGCAGCGCGTGTCGATTGGTGGTATCGCGGGCGGTAGCATTGTGGGCTGCCAGGTGCTGCAGGGCATTCAAGACGGCTTCTGTGGCGCGTTGACCACGGTCTCGACGTGGATGCTCGAACTGGACACTCTGCGTAGGCGCCATGCGTATGTGTACGGGACTAGCAGTGTTGTCGTAGGATTAAGCATCATGACCGTCATCATGGGCAGTGTAAGGTGGAGCATTGGGTGGGAGGCTGTTGCGTGCACGACGTGATGGAATCGGGGGTTCATAAGGTGGAAGACAGGACAAGATAGGTGCGGATTTGTTGTAGGTTGATGTAATGGTTAATGCTTAATGGTTCATGATGGTCATGTATGTATGTATGTATATATATAGGTAAGCTAGCGGTTAGAGTATATCTGAGCTAAATTCTAATTCTAGTAGTACTAAGACAGTCTACTATTGTTGTTCTATACGCACTGCAACTCAACTAACACGATATTAAACAACAAAACCCCCCCTCTATAAACATAGTTGTTTCTTCTCTAGTATATTACAAATAACCTCTCTCTATCTACTTGCCCACTATGTGGTCTAATCGCTGTAGCACGTTGTGTAGTATATAGTATACGACATTCTCTTACAAACCTCTGTATCTAGAATCTCTATCTCTGTAGGCTAGGCTAGACTAGCTTTTAGAGTTTGTTAAGGTTTATTGGGTTTGTAGTCTTTATTCTCTATTAGTTTTATGGTTAATATAGTTCCATCTTAACCATCGCATTGCATTCTAGTTCTACCTAGTAGCCGCACCATCATCATCTCAGCAGCACGTAGTAATCTTACTTGCTAATCTTACTCGCTAACCTAGTAGAGGTTGCTAGTAGAGGGTGCTAGTAAGATATCTACGCACTGCACCTGTGTTAGTAGAAATAGAACAAGGGGTAGGGTCGAGGTGTTTGTGTAGATGGAGAGGTACGGATAGGTAGGTGCGGATGAGAGGGATATACGGAAGAGATACGAATAGCAGAAGAGACAAAAATAAAAGATACAATCTATAGCGAATAGAAGAGATTGCAGAAGAGAGACTAGAAGTACAAGTAGAACTAGAATTAGAATATATGGATGTGTGTCTGCTTTGTTCTTGTTGGATAGGATGTAATATAAAAAGCACAGATAGCAGAGAAGGTACAGTACAATAGTACGTCATGTTGTAATGTGCAAAGTTAAGCTAAGCTAAGGCAAGCTACAGTATGGTGTATTGTGAGAAGTGAAGCTGTGTTGTGATGTGGATTGCTAAGCTATAGTATGTTCAGCTCTGATATCTTCATCTCTACTCTACTCTACAGCGCGATACAATGCAAGGTGCAACACCAGTCTAGTCCTTCCGTCCAGTCCTCTCCCTCCCCATGCAAGAGTCTCGTGCAGACCTTGGTCGTGCGTCTAGAGTACGCTATGCTATAGTACGGTATGTAAAAACACTCACCTCACCTTCTCAGCAATGAAATACTCGACGCTCTCTCCAGCCCAAGAAACGCAATCCGTCCCGCTCTCGAACCGCTCCTCGTCGAACAACCCGGCGATGCTCTGTTCACTTCTAACCCCCTTGGAGAGGCCCCCGCCAAAGGACTCCAGAGAAACAACCTTGCACCCGAGTTTCAGATCGAGGAATTTCTGCAGCAGGGCGTTGTTCAGCTCCTCGCCGAACACTTTGTTATTGACAAGCACGACGTCGGCGCGGGCCAGGACGGCGTTGATGGCGGGGGTATCGAGGAAGTTTCCCTTCAGGAGGTGCAGGGCGCCGATGTTGAGGTTCCAGAGGCGGGCGCGGGCTTTGAGCTCGGTGGCCTGCCGTGTGGCGAGCGAGGCGGCGAGGTCCATGATCTCGATGCCCCAGGATTCGGCGCCGGTTTGCAGCGCGGACTGCAGGACGACGTTGCCGACGCCCGAGCCGAGGTCGACGAAGACGTGGGACGAGTTGAGGCCGGTTTGCGCGAAGATTTTGTGGACGAATACTGGCATTAGCTCGCCGTAGGTAGTTTCTTTGCCTTTGACTTTGCGCAGCTTGTGCGAGAGGGGGGAGACGATGCGCGCGTATGTTTGCTGGGTCATGTGCTTGACGAGGCTGAGGGGGAGGGCGTGCATGGCGTCCATCTTGGCGGGGATGGTGCCGTCTGCAAGCTTGGACTTGACGAGCTTGTTGAAGCGTATCAGCTCGAGCTGGTAGTCGGCAAAGGTGCCGCTGGCGGCGGCGCGCTTGAGCTTGCGGACAGGCCCGGTGACGTCTGAAGAGAGCGAGGCGGAGAGGTCGGCGGGCAGGTAGTGGGTGATGATTTCCTCAATGGTGAACTGGATGTCGCCGAGCGGGTTGTACTCGGACGAGTCGAAGGGGACCCTGGCCTCGAAGGTCTCGGGCGGCAGCGGGCTGGGATACTGCAGCTCGAGGGTGGGGATCTTGCCGCTGCCGGGCCATGCAGGCTTGTAGTTCTTCGCAAAGTCGCCTCTTGTCATCAGCAGGCCGTGTGTCAGGCTGCCTCTTCTCGAGCGGTCGCTCTTGTCCGCGTTTTCCCTCCCGTTCTCCTTTACCACCCCATTCCCCCTGACCGACGTCCCGTTCTCGTTCACTATCCCATGTCCCTTCCCTTCCGTCCCGTTCTCGTTCACTACCCCATGTCCCTTCCCCTCCATCCCATTCGCACACCCCTCCGTCTCCGAGTCCCTCCGTATGCGCAAGCGGCGCTTGAGATCCGGCTCAAGCTGGCGGTTCATGCTGGCGGGCTCAATACTACTGCTCTTCAGCCTCTTGCTCGACCCCGCGACAGCAAGCCGATCGCCGTCCTCATCGCCACTCGACTCATCGCTGCTCGCCCACAGCGGCGGCGTGCTGGGCGTGACCTTGCGCTTGCGGATATTCGAGACGGCTGGGGATTCGCGCCCGGGGCGTGGCCGATGCGCCGACGAGGTCGAGGACAGCTGGTAGCGGTTCCCTGCCGGCGCAGTTGCGCGGCCGTTTGGTGTTTTCCCGCTGGGCGCGGAGGTGCGTGGTGTGGGCGGCGGCGCGACTTTTTTCAGGATGGTGACGGTCCGCGTCTTGATCTTGGGTTTGCTGGGCTCGAACATGGCACGTCGGGGTGCTGCGAGCCGGGCGGTATGCGTGTGCGTGGATATGTGTATGCGTGGATGTGTCTATGTGTAGGTGGATATGTATGCAGGTATGCGTGTATGCGTGTATGCGTGTGTATGCGTATGCGGGGCGGTCGTGTGCGCAAGAAGGAGTGACCTTGTACCGTGCAGGCAACCAAGTGTAAGATCGTCGAACAAACAAGCCGTCTACAGCGCCACCAGCAACAGATCCGCAGCGTCGACGAACAAGTAAAAGGCTCCAGAAGTTGTCAGCAGCGCAAAGCCCTCACCGGGCAGCCCTTCCAAGAACCAACTAACAGCCAATACAAGCCTCGCTCGCCCAAGTCGTCGACCCAGTTGCGCGTTCCCCGTCGCCGCTTGATTCGACGCCACTGCACGCTCCTGCAGGGATGCGCTGCCAACGGGGTCTTTTTCTTGGCGGCGTCCCTGCGGTGTGGTACTCTGGCTACACTACCACGTGACTAGCACCTATCTTTTTCTCACTATCTGGAGCGAGCGTCGTTGGATGTAGCTTTGAAAATGCATGGTCTTTGATCTAATCGGAGTTGCATTGACTGCTTCACGTCTCTCTTCTGTAGTCTTTAGAATTAGATTTCCGTTGAATCTCATCTCGTCTCGTCTCCACCGCTTAGGTATCGAAGCTGATCGAAAGTTCCGTCATCGAGGCCTCTGGCTACACCATCTCAACAGCACCCTCTTATGCTGCAAACACCAACCCTGGAGGCTTTTAGCGCCTTAACTTCCTCTCTCCAGAATCTCAAAAACTAGCTGGAATTTTATAGCATGTACTCCAGTCATAGAACATCTATAGAACACCATCAAATACCCCCTCTAAACCAAACATCAACCACCCGCTCAACCAGCCAGCCAATACCACCGCCGCTCAACCCCCTTTACTAACCCCACACACGCTCATAGTGTGCCCAAATGCATCATCACCCAATAACCCACTCATCAACATCCGCAAACGCCTCGACTAGACCCTCGGTGCAGAACTCGAAGCCACAAACAAATCCTCAGGCTGGGACGTGACTACCAAAAACAATGTGGAGGACGTTCAACATGCGCTGATGTTCGCACGGGTGTCCTATAGAAGGACAAGTCCACCACCTTCAGATAAGACCCACCAGCTAAGATCCCACCACAGCGCGCAGTACAAGCAACCACCGCGCTCCATTGACAGAAACACCAACACCAAGATCAACAACGCCAAGGACACTCTCGCACTAGAGCGAGGATATTGATGTTCTGAGCAGCTCACAGCAACTAGGCCCAGCATTTCCCTTCCGCGAAGGCATCTAAACTTGGTTGTATAGAGGTGTTTGGCTGCGAGGAGAAGCAGAGCCAGCAAAAGATGAACAGGCGCGGATAGTAGATAGACAGTAGAAATAAAGAGAAGAGGTAGAGTAGTAAGTAGAATAAGCAGAGCCAAGAGAAGAAGATAGACAGAGGAGATGGAAGATGATGGAGAGGATATATGTGGTGATGAGCAGGATGACTGAAGAGAGAAAAGGATCTGTGGGGGCACTCTAGCCTGGGTCGATACAAGGTAGATAGACTATATCAGTGTTAATAGTGTGCTGGTGCTGGACATTCGTACTCAGCCTGCAAGTCGATATCCAGAGACAATGTACACCTCAAACCCCTTACGAGCACAAGCACAAACATCCCAGAAAAAGGTGTATGCGCCGATAAAGACGATAATTATATCTACATCCATCTCCTACTCTGTCTGTCTCCTATCTCATTCACCTCTCCATCCACCTCTCCACCCACCTCTCCACCCACCTCTCCACATCCATCTCCCATCTCTCCACGCACACCATCCCCCCAAAGAAAAGAACGTGGGTATATATTCGAATCGCGTGCCTCAAAAAAGGAAAGTTACGAGCCCAATCGACTCCATATATGTATGCTTGAAACGACAAAAGTGCATGAAATCAAGGGGCCCGGGAGGAGCTGTATGCGCCGCTAATAGGAATGACAATTTTTGTTTTCGGGGCGGAGGGGTTGGTGGTGGTGGTGTTGGTGGTGTTGCTTGGTGTCGAATGTTCTGTTCAATCATGTACACGAATATAAGGCCAGGGAGCGTAACGGGTACGGTAATGATGCTAATGCAATGCAATGCAATACTGCCAAAGGAGAGTCGTAGTTCGCGTGAATATTGCTTTTCTTCTTCCTTCACTCCATCTCTACCCTCTTCCGATATCGTCGATCAGAAGAAAAAGGCAAACGCACCGAGACCAGCCAGGCCGGCCAGCGCGCTGTTCTTGGACGCAGCGCCGGACTGCACGGTTGGGCGGCCGGTGGGCGTCGCGGAGGCGCCGGAGCCGCTGTCGTTGCTGCCGCCGTCGGACGTGGGGTCGACGTAGGTGATGCTCGTCAGTGTCTGCGGGCGGCCTTCGGCGTCGGTGGTGGTGACGAGCTTCACGCTCGACACGCGGCCGCCGGGGGGCGTGTACGTGGTCAGGAAGGTGGAGCCCTCGGCGTTGGTCGTGGTGAGGATTTCGCCGCGCGTGGGCGCGTAGATGGCGGCCGATGTCATGGTCACTTCGCTGCCGCGCGAGTCGGTCGTCGTGCGGATCACGGCGGGGCGCACTTCTTGCGTGGTTACGACGACGGTGCTGCCTTGCTGATTGGTCGTCTCGCGCGTCACGGTCACCTGGACAGAGGCAGTGACCTCGGAGAAGACCTCGCTGGTCTGGATTACAGTGCTGCCTTGCTGGTTGACTGTCGTGACCTCGACGGGGATCAGGACAGGACGGCTCGTGGGCGTGCTGGGGGCGCTGGCAGTGGTAGCAGAGGCGGCAGCTGTGGTTGCCGGGGCTTGTCCCGAGCTCTGTTGCTGGGTGTTTTCAGGAGCCTGGCTGGACTGCTGGGCGGACTGCTGGGCGGACTGCTGGGCGGACTGCTGGGTGGACTGCTGGGTGGACTGCTGCGCTGTGGACTGGGGCTGGTTGGGGGTCTGGCTGCTTTGCACGACAGGCGTAGTGCCATTCGAAGGTGCGGCGACCTGGCGGTTCCTCAGGTCTTGAACAGCGGCGACGATGAGCTTGGTAGCCAGAGCAGGGCTGCTGTTGTGCACATGTTCGACGCCGCGGCGGTGCGACTCGAAAACGCCAGCCTTGAACTTGGTGAGCGAGTTGAGAGCAGCCTGCAGCGACTCCTCGGGCAGCACATTCAGCAGGTCCTGGAAGGCTTCCTGTGCGTTCGCGTAGATGGAATTCGAGGCGTCCGAGGTCTGTGTCGAGGGCTCCTCAGCAACAACACCGCCGAGGAGAGGCAATGCCAGCAAGGTGTAGCGGAGAAGAGAACGCATCGTGCAGACTGTGGGCGAAGCGAAAGTCAGGATGCGTGTCAGTAAAGACTGCCACCCGTGTTAGCAAGGCATCATGTGTAAGGATTCGACGGCAGCAAGCACAAGGACATATTGCCCCATCAGGCAGGCAGAGAGGGCTTATAGCTGGGGTGCAGTGGTGCTATCGACGTGACGAGTGGAACGCTTACACAAGTTGTCCAAGTTCCGCACGGCTGGGTCAACGCCACGCGCAATCTAACGCCGTAGTTTGTTTGGTCGAAGAGCACACTCCTCTGTACTGATCAGAGCGACGGTATATGAACACAAGCGAACGTGTTGAATGGAAACGGCAGTGAGAGTCGGAACGGCAGGCAGGGAGAAATAAAGATTTCGGGTGGCAGGCAAGGAAGGGAGGTCTTCCAGCCAAATGGCGCCGCCCCAAGGCTTTTGATACATGCGACTACAGATACGAAGAGCCCGAGCGCGCTCTAGCAGTCTCCGCCATGACGATCCTTCGCCCTCGTGCGGGTGCGTTGAGCCTCCTCGCAGTCCTGCTTGCAGCCCATCTGCCGAGCCTATAATGCATCTCGTATGCTCCTATCCAGCGCAGTCCCGACGCACGCTCTCCAGCCACCTCTCGCAGTCTGAAACCGCAGACGGCTTGAGCACGCTCAGGCTGCCCTATAGAACATCACACAGTGCACACTCACACGATCCTTGTTTCCGGACGTCATTAGTGGACCGCGCCAGATGGCCCGGCACAGCGCGTTGGAGCGTTCGCTGGCGTGCGGGACACGCAGCCGCGGGCTGCTGGTTGTTGAGCCACGAACGGTGAACGGCTTCACTGGCTTGAAGCTTCGCTCGCAAACTCCACCTGCACACACACACGCAATCCAACCGTTGCGCCACCGACGCTGCAAAGCTCCGGCCTCATCTCGCGATCCTGCCGCACAGTGCACCCCTCCATCTCGTGTTGCTGATGAATTCCCCGCCAGTGCGTCGTCGCCATTAATATTCGCATCTCGAACAGGCCTTCGATACGACCCTGCGTGGCCCGAATATAAATATAGCAGTCGTAGTCGTAGCCTCCCGGTGCACATCAACCGAGCAGCTGCTGGCGTGATCCAGTCAGCGTTGTCGCCAAGGCTCCACTAGGCCCATGCATCCGCATCGCCCGAGCGAGACCTGATGCACCAGCAGGCCGAATGAATGTGAAGCCCGAATATCGCCACGGCGCCGTCGCTAGAAGATGCTACGACACGGTAAATGCGGCACATCTGGTGAGGTGACTCGTTGAGTTGGCGCTCTCTGGTGCTTGCATCGTGGACTGTGGAGAATGCTAGAAAGCCCTCCAGTCTCGCGTTCACCCTAAAAACATGCAAGCCCACGACATCCAGCATCTCTTATATAGATTCGATCAAGACACAGGCATCCGCAATACCAACCAAGACCTCCTGCCGTGTTGCCATGACCTGACATGATAGCGTCCCAGACAGTGTGGCAGACATCCGGTTCGCTGCGAGTAGTGCTTACTCCGTCCACAAACATAATACGCCGGTATCGCATGAGGTGAGGGGATGGACAGACATCACGGTACGATGCTGGGAGTGCAGAATCGAATCCAATCGCACGGCGAGGAGTGAAGCTGCTCAACATGTAGCATGGATTCCATGCGCAAGTTCAGGCCACGTAAGTCCATGACTGCTCATGTTCGGCCGTAGTCCATTACGACTATAGTAAGGAGATGATTATTATTACTACTGCTGTCTCGCCTATACATTGCCAGAGACGCTCGCACCAGTTTCCTCGCTCATCGCTTGTCGCATCTCTCCGTCTTGACTGTCCCACCGCAAATCTCCCAATCCCGGCATCATCTTGCAAACAAATGGTATCCAGAATCGAAACGGAACGAACGCCGTATATGCTAGCGCTCTACTGTACACGGAACTCGACAGAACCCTCAGTGTGTCGAATGAGAAGGCGTCGCTCGCGAAGGTGAAGGAGTCACCCGCTCGGGTGATCTGTTGAAGCTTCTCGCCGGTGCAGCTAGGATCTCAGCGATAGCTGGCGACGGGGCGTGAAGAACAGGGTGGGTCGTGGCCGTAGGTGTCTTGGGTTCCTCTTGAGATGATTGCAATACCTGACTAATGGGAGTAAAGGGCACAGGCTGCGCTATTGTGGGCGACGAGGGTTCTGTCGTAGACTGGGAGACCGGTTGTATCGTGGTCGCCGAGTCCTCATGCTTCAGAGTAGGAGCCACAGGCGCAGTTTGCGCAGCGGACTCTTCAGGTATGGCGATTGGTACGGGGCTCGCAGTCGTGGGAGGAGGTCCAACCGTCGCTCCCACAGCCTGCTGCGGCTGCGTGTTTGCTGCCACTGGTGATGTTTGCTGCCCTGTCTCGGATGCAGACGAGGCAGTGGGCGCCACAGGGCTGCTTCCGGTAGGCGTCAAGCCGTTTGATGGTTCGCCCGTGGACCTCGGTGCATCTGTAGATCGGTCTCTGATGGGAAGGTTCTCGCGAGGCTTCATCAAATTCTGCGGCAGGGGCATGTTGCTCATACTGCCAGGGGGACTCTTTGCCCTCTCCCTCTTGTCAGATCGCTCTCGGTGTTCATGCCTCATCTTATGGAACCAGTCGAACGTGCTCTTCTTGTCCGAAGATCGATCGCCGTCTGGCGGGCTGCCAAACACCATCGAAGTATCGGACGTCTGCTGAGAGTCAAACTGACCACTCCGGCGTCCACCTGTTGCCCAGCCCGAGCTGCTGCCAAAGGAGCTCATGCTCTTGTCGCCGCCGGGTACGGAGCCATGCAGATCGGTCTGACTGGCGGTAGGCGTTGCCCTGCTTTCGCCACGCTTGTGACCCTTCCAAAAGCTTCGCTTTTCCCTTTCTTCTTTCACGACAGACTCGTCGTTCATCTCGGCTTCCGAGTACTCGGTCGCCGTGGAGTGTGACCTGAAAGAAGGTGATGGAGACATGCTAGGCTTCAGCGTAGTGCCAGAGTTGCGTGAAGAGGACGTGTCTATACTGGAAGACTGAAGAGCCTCTTTGGAGCCGCTGGCCTGCGACTGAGCAAACGGAGCTTGTGGCGGGAACAAGGGTGATGCGGGCGCAGGACCAACACTGATCGCATCCAGACTTGCAAGTTGACCTGTCAACGACGTTGTAGAACTGTGGGCACTGGGGATATTTCCTGAAGGCCCCCGCTTCTTCTGCAGCTTGTTTGGCTTGCGACCGTCCTTGTCCTTGCCATCCTTTACGTCAGAGGGAGATTGAGATACCTTTGCGAGAATCTGAGTAAACGTGCGAACAGCCGGGGTTGGCTCAACCGATGGACCGGAGTCAATCGGTGCTTCGAGGAACTCGGACTGTTCACGAGTAGGGGTCATCTGCGGGCTGCGTCGGCCTGTGCCTGGTACAGGTGGAGGGTGCAACACGTGCGCTGCCTGTACAGAGGCAGGAATCGAGGCGGGGACTGAGGCAATCGGTGTGCTAGCCTCGCTCGGTGGGACGACGCCTGGTGTTGACGGAGGGAACGCCCCAGGAATCGACTCGAGTGCAGGCGTGTCCGCCATGGGCTTGGGCTGTTCTGAGTACTGCGCAAAAGCAGGCTTGGGAAGTTCGATCTTGCTCGGAGGCAATGTCATTGCACGTTTTGGAATGGCCTCCTCAGGCACCAGCGCCGGTTGAACAGGCTCTGCTGTCACGTTGACGGGCAGTACCTGGCTCGAGACGGGCCGTGGCGCCTTCGCAACCTCTGGCTCATGGATAGGCTTTTCGTGCTGAGGGATGTTTGCCGCCGCAGACTCGATTGTGTTGGGCGAGAGCAGTGCCTTGCCCTCCTCTGCTGTTGGTGTTGACGGTCCAGAAGGTCTGTTCGCGAAGCGAGGGCTGTTAAGCGCCGGCGAACGTTTTGACGGAAGTGTGTTGCTTCGATGTACACCAGACGTGGGTGGTGTGACGAAACCCGGAGTGATGGGGCTTGGGATAGCTCCAGAATGGCGCGAACGTTTGGACGAGGTGGAAACATTGCGACGAAGCCCGCCATACTTGCGCAAGCTGTCTGCGCCGGCACTCGATGACGTGGAAGCTGAACGATTAATGCCTGAGTTGTTTCGCCCAGGCGTTGTCGGTGTCCGTACTTGTGGTGTGTTGGGTCCACTCTCGATCTGCTTGACGGTACCTTCATCGACAGCCGTGCCTTCCATACCAATCAAGAAATGGTCTTGATTGTCGATGAGAAATATGAGTACGTCCTGATTTAGCCGGTAGTCTTGTGGGGACATGTCGTGCTGTGGGTGGGATAGTATACCAGGCTGGAAAATGGCTGCCAGGTTGGACGTTGTCATCTTATTCACATCGGCCTTTGCAGCGAAAACTGCGAGCAAATCCAGGATATACAACAGCAGCTGGCGGTTTAGGGACGGCAGACTTTTGATGACATGTTGGTAGTTGCGCACCGCAGCGTCGGGGTCGAAGCCTCCCACCGAAGGTGCCTGGCCTTCAATGGCCCCCACGGCTTCTGCTTGGTGGTTTCGTAGAGGTTGTCGAAAACTATCGTAGTTGCCCAGGGGGATGATGGGTTCTGGTAGATGGTTGAAGTAGCGACGCAGGATGTTGGCCGCATCGTGTACTGTGTAGCCTGTCCAGTCCAGACCCTTGCCATATCGTGGAGGAGTGTCGAACGCGGTCTTGAGCTCCTTGATTCTCTTTTCTGAACCTGCTAACCGGAATATGCCCTCGACGTCAGTTGCTGGGCGAGATTAGTGATTGGAGGTAAGTTGGAGCAACAGAGCTGACCTTTTTCTTTCAGAAAGACGCCGCACTTGGCGACCACGATCGGCACGTAGCCGTATATGTAGCTTTCGCCGTGTTCGTTGAAGAGTGATATGGCAACGTTTGCGTAGGGTATGCTTTGGATGAGGGGAACACCAAAAATGCCTTGTTGTGCAGCGGCAGCCTCTGTTGGGGGATCGTCAGCGACTGTAAGCAGCAAGAGTTGGTGAGCGTGCTGCGAGGGCATTCGGACAAGCCAACCTCAGCCTTGTCGGGCACATTCGTGCAAGCGCAGCAGTCGACAGTGCAGACTCGAGTGCTTGCGCAACTGCCGTATGACGTGGAAAGGCGCATTACCTTTCTGTTCCTCCTCCTTCTTAACTGCGCGTTTGCTAAAGGTCCTCCACCACGAGGTCAAGTCACGCCTCGCGGACGCGGGCTCGTGGGCAGCGAGTGGAGCGGGCTGGGGCTCGCCGTTGCGCACGCGCGGCGTGTGGGGGTGGTTCTGCGTGGCAGCAGGCATGGCAGGCAGGCTGCAGAGCGTCGCAGCTCTTCAGGCGGGGAGGATCGCGGGCTGTGAATGACGGCTGTGTGTTGCGGAGTCGAAGCAGTGCAGGGTGGGCCCCCAAAGTGGGCTTGCAGGCGGCAGCGGTACGGGGCCACGCTGTGACGTCGCAACGGAGCGGGCGCGAGAGCGAGAATCGCAGGCCTGCGGGGCGCGTCGTGGTGCTGCGGTGCTGCAGTGCTGCAGGACGTCGTGGGCGCAGGCGTGCGAGCAGAGCGACGTTGCGGAGAGCTGCTGGGCGGCTGCTGGGCAGGTGCAGCGCGGCGCGTGCGGGCGTGCAGGCGTGCGTCGACGGGAACTGGTACACTACGTGCTCAGAACCTTGGAACCTCAGAACCACAGGACGGACGCGACGTGGTAGCGAGCGGCGGCTAGGGTCGATGCGACAAGTCGTGGGACACGGCGAGCAGCAGGTGGGAGTGGAAGGGGGAGGTGAGCGAGGGCAGGCCGATGTGCGCGTGGGAAACTTGCGGCGGCGACGACGACGGCGACGTCAAGTATGCAGGGCTGGTGACTGCAGAGGGCAATGATCGCAGCAGTGGGTGGTGAGCGCTGGGGGTGTTGGATAGACACTTGGCGAGCGCTCCTCTGCTGTGGCTGATTGACTGCAATGCTGCAATCCAAGGAAGACGGCACCTACGGTCGTCTGACACCCAAACACTTTGCCCAAGGCTGATGCTCTAGAACCGGCAATCTGGCGCAGGAACGACAGACGGAGTGGGTCGATCAGCGTGCAGCGAGCAGTGAATCTTCTGTCGTCGCTCGCAGCGCCGCGCATTCATTACCTTTACCTTTACCACTCGGTCCAAGAATAGGTAGATAGCCAGTAGAGCTTGCACTTGGCGCTCAAAGGGCACAGGCGCAGGCACGGATACAGGTACAAGCGCGTCGCCGGAAATGAGAAGATATTGGCCCGCCGTGCAACGATCCATGGAGAGCGGAAATCAGGCTGGAGCAGCGTTCTAGATCGCATGCCCGAGAATGGACGTCTTGGAAGTTCGAGGCGCCCCTTCGGCCTGCAACTCGTTGTGGGCTGGTGCTACAAAGTACGCCCAGGGTGCTACGCCAGGTGCAGCCGCCGTGCAGTCCGAGCTCCCTTCTGTCGAAAAATAGTTCCCAGCGCCGCACGTCATACCGTCAACGTCAACAGCACAATCGACTGCGACTGCACCATCATCTCCACACCCAGCTACACGCCCTCTGCATCTTCCGTCTACCCCACATCATGGATCAGTAGGCGCCCACCACCGCTGTGCCTGTGCTGGACGAGGCTAACCGCGCGCGCAGGCTTACACAGAACGAGCAGCGCGAGCTCCAGAACCGCATGGAGAAGAAGCAGATGAAGGAATTCATGAACGTGCGTCTGCCAATGCATCGAGACCGCCATCCTGATAGGGCCAGACACTGACTGTCGCAGATGTACTCCAACCTCGTCCAGCAATGCTTCGACTCTTGCGTCAACGGCTTCGAGAGCAAGTCCCTCACCTCGCGCGAAGAGGGCTGTGTCATGCGATGCGTCGACAAGCACATGAAGGGCTCGCAGCGCCTCGGTGACAGGTTCCAGGAGCAGAACGCCGCCATGGCACAGGGTGGTCTGCCTGGCCGATAAGCGATTACCACGAGCGTGGCAGCCAATGTACACTAGATGAAAAGGAAGCCGCGCAAGGAAGGCCTCGACGAACGACGGTCAAATGGGTGCGCTGAGTCGCGTAACTGCATGAAATCTGTACAACATAGGGACAGGATCTGGATAGGATCTAGGGCGCATACAATTCCTCTTACCAACAAGCATGCTTCATATAACGAATACGAACAGCCTTCAGCATTCAGTATCTGTCTTGTGCGAAGGCAATGCACCACTTCAAACGCAGTCGCACAAGTCACTAGTATGGGCGTCCTTTACGCATACTCCACGCCAAGGTCCCTGTTGTGTCGTCACGAAGCTTATGGGCGGCGGTGGGTAATTGTCTAGTGGAATTTTCGATGTGACCTGGCCCTTACAACGCGGTGCAGAGGACAATGATACAAAGCCACAATGCACCCTCGATACACTTCACAGCCCCAGAATGTCGCAATAGTGCCTCGATCTCTGCGGATTCGGCCCTTTCTGCGTCCACAATCTGTGAAAATCACCCCGTGCTGTGGCGCAACATGCTGTCTCGACGTCAGATTACCGGATGGAGAAGCGTCTCAGTGCCAAATACGGTGAGGCCGCAGCTTTAAATCCCACTTGAGCTGCAGTGGTCTCGCAAGCTGTGGCTGAGGGGGACGGCTTACCTCGAGAACGAGGTCATTGGCCAAGACTTTCCCGAATTGGCCTACGTCACCGAAACAACCAGTTTGTTTACCTAACCTGCTTTGCTTTCAGCCTCCCATCACAGCTCCCTATATAACGCATCCCAACTGCTGCACTCATTCTCATCACAATCCAAAAACTCCTCAACACTGAGCTTCGAGCCTCCGACAAACTCCCAACAACAACCAACGAATCACACGCTCAACAATCATGGGTCTTCTCTGGACTAAACAGTGGGGTGGAAGGCACGGCGGTTAGTTCTCACTCGCTCGCCTGGATAACACGGAAACTAACAAACACCCCAGGCGGTGGTGTTGTCGCTGACAGGCATGGTGTCCGCCGCGCTCCCTTCCGCATCTCCTGCGGTCGCTTCTCCTGCTTCCGCTAGACGGCGTGTCCCTCTTGATGATGTTACGACCTGTACGTTGCCGCCGCGTTACCTCTGAAATGGCGTGTCGCTTATGATTCCAGTTTCCTAAATCCTTCACCACAATGCGATATGCCTCCAGCGAATGCGTTGCATGGGACTACACTTGATGTTGCTCGGGCTTAGTAATCAGACATGGACATTCAGATACGGCATCTGTATTGTATCGACATGGACGATGCTGGCGATGGATATCTCATCGAGCACTGTAACACCAAGTGTCATATACCCTTTATAGTCTAATCAAACCTTGACGATGAGCTTTAAGCCCCCATGCCTACTGTGATTCACGTTGTAGACGGTGATTAAGTCGTGGACACATTGCCTGATTAAGCAATGTGCTTCAGCTTGCCCAAGCTACAAGGAACGTTGAAACTTGCCCTTGTTTACTTGTTGCACGTGAATCTGAATGACGTCACATGCATCGCGTCGGACAAGCCCCTGCCGCAGCCCACTTCGTGATCCACTATTTTGAGCATCACGCGCAGATTGTCGATACCGCGGGGTAGCGAAATGCTCAGTAACAAATCTCCCAGTTACATCCATGGGTGAATACTGCCACAGCCGCACTTCTAGACACGGCAAGATGCGCTCCATTCTCGTCATCAACCCAAACTCGACAGTGTCCATGACCGATGGCCTCAAGCCTCTGGTCGATGCTCTGCAATTCACAGATGTCTATCAGCACCACTCACCACTGCATCCTAGCAACTAACCGCAGCTAGACAACTCACGATTACTTCACCGCCCCTGATGGCGTGAAGAGCATCAACAACGAAGAAGACGCGCACGAGTCAGTCAAGCACTGCCTACCCACCCTGCGACCGCTCCTCGACCGCTACGATGCATTCCTTGTTGCATGCTACTCGCAACACCCGCTCGTACCGCTGCTGAAAGAGGAGCCAGCCGTCAAGAACGGACGGAAACCCGTCACAGGTATATTCGAGGCAAGCGTAGGCACCAGTCTACAGTCAATACACCCCGAGGAGAAGTTTGGCATCGTGAGCACAGGCAAGGTCTGGGAGGATATCCTCACAGAGGCCACCGTGCAGTTCCTCGGCACAAGCTCTGACGCAGGCAAGCGATTTGCTGGCGTTGAGACGACTGGGCTGAATGCGACGGATCTGCATGATGCGCCGGCTGAGGAGGTTAGACAGAAGATGAAGGACGCCGTTAAGCGACTGCTTAGGAAGGGTAAAGTGGGCGCAGTTTGTCTGGGCTGCGCTGGCATGGCTGGCATGGATCAGATGGTTAGGGAGGCGTGTATTGAGGAGCTTGGTCAGGAGGAGGGGCAGAGGGTGAGGATTGTGGACGGTGTTATGGCTGGTGTTGCGTGGTTGGAGGGTGCCGTGAGAGCAGGGTTCTAGAAATAACACCTTCGCACGTTTAGAATGTGATGTGACTGCTCAGCATGTATTGCTCTCTCTCGTGCTGAGACATTTGGTCGCTGTAAATTGCCGGCCGAAGATGACGTATGATTGGGTCAAGCTTCACAAGCTCCACATCAACACCGCGTCTTCGACAACCATCTTACCCCTCAAGATATCCCTACATTTCACTTCGTACACCCTATGACGATCTGAAACTCCAGCGAAAACAACAATGAGCGGAAGCCCTGCCCGTGGCCTGCTCGCACTCCCGAATGAGCTGCTGATCCAGATCGCAACCCATCTCGATATCGAGGCCCCTTCGATTACAAAGTTCGCCCATGAGCCGTCTGCAGAGCTAACCAAGTCTGATTCAACCCCTCTCAAAGATCTTTCTCGAGTATCCTGGCGCTGGAGAAAAATCGTTATCCCAATACTGTTCGAATACGCTCAGATTGCGCTCGACCCCAATCCACAATGGGTACCACTGGACGCGCGCCTGATTGAAAGTATGCAAGGCCAGTTGTCCACTTTGAGCAACCACGAGTTCATGATATACACCAAGATGCGCAGCAAGTTCAAGAGCAGCTCCGCTTTCGCCTTCGACCAGTCATTCGACGACATACTTATCAACCTATGTAGAGTGCAGGATGGCGATGAGTTCTTGAAGTCCTCACCGACGATTCTGTGGCTTCCACATCTCAGCAAGAGCTTTTCAGGCCTTTTCAAACTCGTCTCGCAGTACAACCTCAAGCAGCATATCAAGAGCATTGTGGTGCACACCGATATAGAGTACGGATTGCGCCATGTTTCTACAGCCGATGCACCACTATCTCGAGCAGTCATGGAGATATGGGAACAACTTTTCTCTTGCTTTGAGCCGACGCGTGTTGTTGTAGCGGCTCCACCGGCTACCCTCGCTGGTCTTTTGGACACGCAAATGCTAAGCTCAGACACGTGGGCGTTTGAAATGAAGATGCACTACATCGAGCTTGTCCAGAACTCCCCGCCACGTCTTGACCACACGTCTTCCAAATGTCGACCATGGAACACCGCCCTTATTCACCGGCGTCCCTGGTCAGCCCTGAGCTACAACGAAGGGTCATCGATCGCTGCCTACAGCACTTACGAGTACCACCTCAAGCAGTCGCCAAAGATACTGTACCTCATACTGATGCGCCTTGCCAAGGAAGTTGAAGCCTGCTGCAACATTACGTCCTTCAGCTTTACTGGCATTTTTCCTTTCGCAACGAACGTCACAAGCATCATTCGTGCGCTTCACCGCATCTCCACGCTTCGCCACGTCACGTTCCAACTCGCGCCAGGACCAGAGAATAATCTCCTGAGCCAGCCGGAGCGTATGGGTAGAGCGCAGTCCGGTGACTTCTGGCTTGAATGGACAGAGAGCTACAAAGTAGTTGCTAGCTATCTCGGTGTGTTCGACTTTGAAGACGGTGCTGAGTTCACGAGTAAGGACTGCACAAGCAAGACCTTGACAAAGGACGTTGAAGAGATTGTGGAGCTGTTGAAGCATAGAGGGGCTGGTTGGAAGAACAAGGAAGACGAGGTCGGTGTGTGGGTACGAGACCATGCGCTGGATGACGACTTCACGGCTCCCAATGTTGATCAGTTGACCGCCTTGACCGGAGATACCACGATCACGGTGTGAAGTGGCTTCTTGTGACTGTGTCACAAAGGTCACGAGAAGAGCTGTGAGCATCAACTGCGACTTTGCGAGTTTCCACACGGAGCAGTTATAAGAGTGTGTTCCATTCTAGCAAGCGACCTATCCTTCCTCCAGTATATGAGAATCCAGCCGTGTTGCTCAGATCTACTCGTGCGCTCCATGTTGGTTCCGTCTCAGCATGCGTTTCTTAACTCTCGATGATTGTTTGGGCGGTGACCTACATTGCGCATACCAAGATCCAAAGAAAACGATGGCTGTTCTTCATCTACGTCCGTCCTATCCACTGCAAGTCTACGCACCTGAAGAAGATTACCCCATGGCCATCGGCACATATCAATCCCGCAAGCCAGACGACACCACGCCCTGGTGGCTACAACTACTCGGCATCGTCGGAAGCCAGCTCCTGGGTATCGCAGACAGTGTAGTCGGAAAAGCCACCGATTCTACAGATAGACCCCACCCAGCCCAAGCTACAACCCGCCTCCAAGCAAAGCATGAGCTCCTCAAGCGTCACCTCACGAATCTCCGCGCCACCATCCCCAACATCGACGCTCTAGACGAAAAGGAGCACATCCAATTCATCCACCCACCCGCAACCCCCTGGTCCTTCCCACCAGGCACCCACTACCGCGAAGCCCGCCCAGGCCGTCTACATCACCTCGCCGAACCCCTAATAACCGACCTCGTAAACCTCGGCCTCCTCCTCGCCAGCCCTACGGGAATCCGCTGGAAACACATGGACCAGCACATCCTACTGACCATCGACACCCCAGCTGACGGCGACCAAGTACCAAGGATGCTGAGGTCCGACGGCGCGGCTTATCGGCGCGCGAGGATCAGGCGGCCGGGGATGAACGGTGAACCTAATGGGCTTGAGGACGAGAGAACGGGGACGCCGGTTGTGCCGCTTGACGCCTCAAGTTTGGCGCCGGGGGAGAAGCGCGTGAGGATTTTTGAGAAGAGGACTTGTGTGCTTAGTGATGGGGGGAAGACGGTGGTTAGGGTTGAGGATCTGGAGGATGGTGAGGGGGGATCCGTGAGAGGGAGGGGGATGGGGAAGGGGAGGCGGAGGGTAGTAAGTGAGATGATTTGGGATTCTGAGAGGTGGGGCTAAGAGTTCAGTGTATCCAGCAAGAGTGTGTAAACACGTGCAGAGTGTCTCGTTTAAACGAGCGAAGTATACACAAAAAGCTATCCCCATCACCTCTGCACCTACATTCCCTCCGTCGTTGACAAGTCACTGCACTGCCAGCTACAGATACTTCTTCGAACTACTGAATACCTCCGAGTTTCACCTCGAGTGGGCGCAGAGGGGATATAACCTCTGCAATAGTGTGCGCACCATCCCAAATCTGGAACGTTTATTCATTACCACAGGCTATGAACGCGTGCAGGTAGGTAAATGGCTGGTTCCTCGTGGTTGTCACGTTCTGCCCGGCATGCTGTCACCTAATGTGTCACTTTCACTGTCAACCAGCCATAGCTAGCCACTTAGATCCTATCGCTTGTCTATGACGCATTTATGATCATTGTCTTCAAAATCTAGGGGGGGTGCACACATTATTGCAGACACCAATATCAGAGGTGGTGCCCGGTTCGAGGGAGAGTAAGCGGGTGGGAAGCAGAGGGTTAGGTCTAGGGTGTGTTAGGAATCAGAGCGGTGGTCTTGAGACTCCCATTGTATTCAGAAAGAGTGTGTAAACACTCGCAAAACAACCTCGTATAAAATGAGCGAAATATATACATAAGAAGCTACTAAATCCTCTATCTCACCCACCCTCCTCTTGACACCAACAGCCCACCGCACTTTCAGCCACTCCCGCCTCCACGAACGACGGACTAACTCCGAATCTCACTCTAGTTCGCCGCAGTCCACAGCGCAGGGCCAGGGAACGGGTAGCTGGTGAAGCCGTTGTACAGGCTGAACAAGATACCAGCATCAGTCCTCTTATACAGGCTGGTACCGGCAACGCCTCCAGAAGGAGCGACGGAACCGCTTCCCGTGACCTTCAAGTTCAGGCACTGTTGAATTGCGTCAGTATGAGTGTGGAAAGGCAGGGCCACAACCCGAAGCGTACCTGAGGGTAGAACTGTGCGCCGTTGTCGCTTCCAGCGCCGTGCAGGGCGATGATCTCGTGGCGGATGACGTAGTTGCCGGCCTTGAGGTTCTTGGGGATTGTAGCTGTAGAGGTGAAGTTGTTCGCGATGAGGCTGTCGGTAACCCAGGTGCCGGTGCCGCCTGCGGTCACCACACCACCTTGGGAAATCTTGCTCCAGCGAAGAGAGTCGGGGGTGAGGGTCGTGCAATCGCCTGTCCGTCCGTTAGAATGATGCGTTCAGTCTCGTCGTGACAGCTCTTACCGTTGCAGGGAGCAATGTAGTTGATGATAGGCCCCTTGTGGCTGTCTGGCCAGGTGCTCCAGTAGAAGTTGAGCGGAGCGCCGGCAGCGGCGGTGGCATAGAGCCTGCCAGCGGTCGCACTCTTGTGGCAGTTGATGTCGGCCGTACCAAGCGCAGCGGGCTCGACGAAGCCATTGTCCTGGTTCAAGGAGGCCCAGCCGGCAGTCTGAGGTCTCGAGTTTGCGGGAGAGTAAAACCACGACGGATCAGCTCCTTTGGCCCACGCTCCGTTGCTGCTGATGTCACGGACATGGCCGTGGGCAGATACAGTGTTGAGAAGAGTGGCGACGGCGCCAAGGAGGAGAGTTGCGGAAAACATCTTGTAGCGAAAGTCTGATGAAGGTAGTGGTCGAGAAGTGAATGCTGGTGATGATTAGAACGAGCGGTAACGTCTCCCTCTCTTATACGCCTCATGTAGCTTCTTCCCCGGCGTTGTTTGTCGGCCGCAATAGTAGACGGAATTCGTTTTCCGCTTCATCTATATTCAGGCCCTCGAAAGACTCGAACGTGCGTTGCTCGGCGTCAATCTACTCGATGAGGCTGGTTGACTAGTGGCTTGTAGTCCTTGGATGGTGGATTGTAGGATGCGCCGAGACACAGATGTTGTAACGCGTCCACCCTTGCGAGTAACATGGAAATAGAGCAGTTATTAAGCCGAACTTGGTATCGAGTTCGCGGGGAGCGTCAAGAAGGTAGATCAGTCATGTGTCAGGGGCTGATGCACTGTCGTGGTACGGTGTTGAATATAGAGTTAATATAAATCAGCCGGAACATCGATGTGAAGTGCCGTTAGCGAGCAGTCCTTAATAAGACTTACGAATAACACAGCGCATAGCTTCAGCACGCCTGTGGTCAGCTGCGCAATTTCCACGTCTTCTCGAAAGTGCGCGAACATATGGCGATGGTGCCAAGTATCGTAATGGCCCGACCTTTGAGTACTTGGGGTCAATCAATACTAGCGTCCTCATAGAGCTCGGCGAACTCTGTATTTTTCGTCGCACGAGAAGCCTGTGCTCGACTTTGCGACACTCCCAAGCTTTCTTATCTTTCGAATAAAGAGGATTGGATGTACGATTCTTGTCCAAGCTTGTCGCTAAATTGTACAGCTATGTTAGCAATGTTTGTGAGCCCTGTCACTATCAGAAATGGACAAGCGCCGGTGCTTAACAGGCTCTTGGTGTTTTCTGCTTTCGGAACACTTGGGGTGTATGGCGTTTGTGAATTGATGTTTTCCAGGAACCGACAATTTGATGTAGCGATAAGTCTGGCACAATGGAGTGAAGATTCCGCATTGTTGGTGCAGCAAAGCTTTTTGACGGCGCAAGCTCTTCTTATATCGCTACGGCAGCGCTACAGGAGATAATATGGGGCTAAATGTGCTCATACTTGGACACGGTTGGGTATATGAGGCGCGAGTGCATTTCGGATAATGTGCTCAATATGTGCTCAAACATAGGACGAGGGTTGCAGATATACACAGCAGTCGTCAATACAAGTGAAGTTGCAGGAGGAAGGGAGTAGAGGGAGAGTCCGAGGACGCGGGTTGGAGACGTTGATATGTGACTGATCCGGGAAAACCAGAAACCTTCAGATAGTCATGTATGCTCGGTTGGCGCACTTACGAGCACAACACATGAATCCGGCGCGTGTAAGTAGGTAACCTAAGATCGCCTTTTTTTTTTTTTTTTTTAAAATTTCAATGAAAGTGACATTGATATAAGCCAAAAAATTTTTAAAAGCACCCACTGAAAGCAAACCCAAAAAAAAAACACCGCCCG
>SAUA01000234.1:0-23131 GCA_004335185.1 Phoma sp. RAV-16-625 | reverse complement strand
GATCTCTTCTTCCAAACACTTTTGGCTCATATCTGGCCCTTTTTGTACCATTACTGCGATTCATATCTGACGAAGCATTTCTTTGCTATGGCATTCCTGTGCAATTCCGCATCTGTCGGTGCTGGTCGTGAACGTGGTACATAGTACTGGACAGTCACGCCATTGTCGCCGAACAAAGATGGACATGGTTCAGGAATACTGAGGAATCGAGCGAGTTCAACAACTGGAACTTGTTGAGAGCCTTTTGCAAGATGGACCTGGTTCTCATGCGACGTGATGAAGTCGGGAGCAGAGTCACTATGGGTGGTCATGTTTCCGGATGAGGCGTGGCTTGATACCAAGCTGGACGAGGGTGCAACTGTGTACCAAAGTGTCAGCCACGCACTCAGAGATAGCGTCAGAAGACTCACCAGTACGTGCCCGAGCTCCGTAAGCTTTCATGGGCTGCTGGCTTTGGCCGGACACTGCAGGCAGCAGACGACAACGTCTCGAGCTCGACATTGGTCGAAGAAGTTGGCAACGATGTGGTGGAACCCACAACGTTGGCCGAAGGCCAATTGAATCTGTCTTCCAGGATCACGGTCTTGAGGACCTCGTTGATGTCTTGCAGTTTCCATACCAAATGAATTGAGATATACTGTGAATCGTTCGTTCGTACCAGAACGTCTCGGTTTTGGGGTCGTAGGAGAAGATCGAGTTTGAGGATTTCTATGCCGGGAACCCTTGCTTGGTTCCAAGACCAAAATACTGCAAGAAGTGTGAGGGCTTTGAAGCCGAGTACTGGCCGATGAATCCGTCTGCCGTCACGAAGGGAGCCGATAGGCAAGGTACGTGAGTGAGGCCTCTCCTATGATCCACGATGCTTTCACTTTGTCTGGTATCTCTTGGTCTTTACCAATAAGTCGGTCCAACGTATGCAACTGGATCTGAAGCGCCACCGTACCATCTTGAGGGAGACACTGTTAGCTCGGCGGGACTGGGATCTGCTCGAGTTGCCGACGCTGAGATGTCAACATTATTCTTCATTAGAATAAAAGTAATGATGAAGTGCTTACCATACTCTGCCGCTGGCACCGACGTTTCGTCAACGTCAGGTCTCAGATACCTTGATTTTCGCGTCGGCTGATGGTCGGTACCGGTGACCGTAAGTCGATGATTCCAAAATCTGAGCCTCAGTAAGCGTTGAAGGTGTAGGCGAGGCCAGAGGTGCATGGATGACGTATTGGGAAGAGAGATCGAAGGTGAGTAGCAGAGCAAGGCAGGAAGTATCACGCTAGCTCGCCCGGCCACGTGCGCATCACTGCTTCACAACAACCCTTCACCTTGGATTCTCTTCGCATTTGTCACACCAGCGGCACTTTTAAAATGCAGGCTTAATGTCACAGGCTGGATTAAACACCTCACTTCGTATGCTCAAACGCTACGCTCACTGTCAGAAGTACACGGAGCTTGACAGAGACACTCAGCAACGTGAAGATTACCACAATGGACCAGGCGGGAGCACTTCAACTCTACGATGACAGGGCGCTAAGCTCGTCAAGAAGATATCCCGTAGTTCCGTAACACGAAGGCGACCGAGCAGCGATCGATACAGTATCCGAGCGGAATGCCGTCGTTTTTCAGACTCAACCCGAGACAAACAACCGTTTGTGAAGGACCACCTCCATCGCAAATTTGGACAACAAGATCCTCAAGGCGCGTCAAATCGAATTCGTCAGCCCAAAGGAAGGGCAGGCAAGCCATTATTGACGAGCCCAACACGGTGCCTGATAGGCAATACCCCTGTATCTGCGACCGCGCGTCTACGCAGGAGCACCGGTAATGCATCTTCTATGTGGAAAGGGGACATAGTGTCATGCATCATCCGACGTCCGAAATCTGGCAAGAGGACCTAGACTGGCTCCGGTCTTTGGCAAAGCAACCGCAAAGATTGTGGCTTCTAGACACCGATTTTAGTGCCTATTCAGGGCTTTGTGCGGTCGCATGGGAAGTGTGTATCCGAGATTACCTGGGTCAAACCATATTGAGATGTGATTCGATTACAGCGGTGCCAAGACTGACAATCCGATCAGAGGTTTTCCTTCTTTCACTAAATCTCCTTGGTCATGTGCTTGCTCAAAGCACTGAGACCTGCATTCCCCCTTTGAAGAAAACTCTGTACATCTATTTCTACAGCAATATAACGGGAGTTATTTCAAGCCTTGGAGGCATTCGCGCTGCGCAATTTTCATTTCTTGAAGGGAACCGTACGTTTCGAGACATACATGTCACTTTCCACAGTGCCAAAACGCCGCTATCCACGGTTTTTGAGCCTTGCGCTTGACAGATTTTGTCGATGCCTGGAGGTCCTTAATTGGTTGTAGGTAACTGTCTGATATTGACACTGTGGATTGTATTCCTTACTTTGTCCCAAGGATGGCGAAGAATATCGCTTTTCACAGTAGAAGTCGCTTCAGCATAACGTTTTCGTAGTTCTTTGTCAAGTTGCATTAACCTTGCATTTCGCCCTATCGCATCGTCGCGTAGTATAGTCAGGTCTTGGTGAAGGCGTCCGTCAGCGGCTGTGATCGTTTTGAAGGCTTCCTAGGATTTGTGTAATGCCACATGGATTGCGGTCCAATCGTGGTTCGCGTGGTTGCTGGATAGACGGTTGGATTGCCGAATGACAGGTTGACGTTTCAACTGCGAGCACAGTTCTTGTATTCCGGGTCGTGCTCTTTCGATTGGCTCCAGAACTGCGTATTGGGACTCGACGACCCAAAACTCTTTGACACGGTCTTTGTTCATTTCCCCTTCTTCTGTGCCAACTCAGTGATCGAACTTTTCTTTGAAAGGTATACCTGAGAAGTCACAGCATGCTTCTATAGAAGAGTTAGCGCTGACAAGTGACTGAATGGTCTTCAGTGGCGCAAAAAATTGCAGACCGCCGTACGACACTCAATCCCTGGCTGAGCAGATTGTTCATCCTATCCATTACTGTGATGAAGGTAACTTGGGCGTCTGCAACCGTGGCTGTTCGCTGCAACAGCCGTTGCCGCTTATAATAGCTATCCTCTCCTTTTGATCTCAACACAGGTCCTATAGTTTTCGATTGTAGTAAACAGTCTTGTTGACTGATGCGGTTTTCACGTGTTTACTGGTAGCGAACACTAACCTGGTGCATGTGCTAAGAATCGGACCTTTGCTCTACCGGTACCACGCGCAGCCTGGCGAAAGAGCATACTCAAAATTAATCATCTCGTCACCGCGTTCCCTACAGCTGACGGCCTCTATCACAGTACGAGCTCTGTCAACTTGACCGTCTCAGCGCCCTGTGGCGAGCGCGTCCATCTAAATGTCAACAATATCTATTGTATGACCTGCCACCAGTGTCTGACCCACGAGCTCGAACTATCCATCCGCGAGGCAAATATGACGCCAACTGATAGAGGCGAAGATGACGACGACGACGACTGGGCTGAAGCGCAGATTGAACTAGTTCAAAATCTCATGATTGAGTTTCCCAGACAAGCAGTCGACGAAGTCCGGCTCTAGCTACTAAGGGCGACATAATGCACACTGAGCACGCGAGCAACAGAACTAATTCATGTATTCACACATCTACGCAACGATTACGATGGTATTGTTGGGGTGCAATGCTCCGCGCTACCGACATATGCTTTTGTAAGACCTGGCTACATGGAGCCAGCATTCTAGAAGTGCTATGCCAGCAGCATTTCTGCATGCCCGAAGCACCAAGACTTGCATTTCCTCTTAGAAAGACTCTCTACATCTATTTTCACCGCGATATAGCAGGGCTCAGGCTCAGCCTTGGAGGCATTCGCGGCGTTGAATTCCTATCTTCTAAAAGTCAAGCTTTGTCTACACGTATCTATGACATTTCCCTAGTGGTAAGCACCCCACTATACAATTTTTTCTAGCCTTGCTCTTGCCATCTTAACTCTGTGCTTGGAGGTCTTCAGCGAATCTTAAGCAGTTATCTGATATAAGCAGTACGCGTTGTATTCTTTTTTCTTCCATGTGAACTTACGAGACTTGCTCAGACGCTCGCTGAATGACTCCGTAAATTCTGGGAATCGTGCGTACTTGTGCACTAAATTCCTGCAGTCGTCTACATATCTACTGGCTCCTTGAGACTCCCCATCCTTCTCCACAATCCATGTCTCGAAACGCTCGTCGCCCACAGGCCAGGATCACGCACACGCACACGCACAACCGGCTCCACCATCTATCCAATCACAGAGAACCATTCCCCACATCGATCACTATGACTTCCAGAGTCAAGCTTCGATGGCAGAAGGACAAGAAGAGGATGTTTCAGCTACACCAAACCATACAAGCGCACGAGACAAGAGATCCAAATGCCGTCCGTCGACACCGCCGCGGGCCAAAAGGCTCACACCCACAACTCGAAGGACGGAAAAGGGACAACTAGCAAGGTTTCGCTCAAGGAATCGCCACCTGGCCCATCGAGCATTCCCATCGAAATTGCCCGGAATGTACCTAACAAGTTAATGGATAAGTATTGGTACCAAAATGCTTCTCAGGCTTGGATGGACAAGTTCGGCGAGCCTGAAGCGATGTATCACCTGCGAAGCGTCACCCGGCGGCAAAGCTCGGCCCAGGCACCCAAACAGACGAACGAAGCAAACAACACGGGGACAACGCAAAGGAATATCAGGAAGAAGGTTGCGTCGCGCGACGATGAAGGGGAGGATGTGAAGGCGAAGAGGGTAGAGAAGCGCGGGAGAGAGCTCTAGAAGTATCTGAAGCTCTTTCTGTGTTATAAACGACACAACTAGCAATGCACATAACAACAAGAAACAAACATAGGAATAGAGATACAAGACACTAGCACTAGCAAAACCTCCCCCCAAACCTCAGTCCCCACCTAATCCCAACGACAACCTAAACACAATCCTAAACACCTAAACAACGCAATTTTAATCGTTTTACATCTAACCAGCTGTGCTCTCAAAGACAGTAGATAGCACACCACAGCGTAGAAGGCTAATTTAAGCTAAAATGCCCAGTCTAGTAATGTTGTAGCAGAAGCAATACAATAGCAAGGCTGTGCAGAGGTATCTCGTCTCCTAGACAGCGGAGAGTTTATGATGCAGCACACGAGAAGCGAAAACAGGGTACGGGTGATGAGAGTAATCAAGCCTTGACATTGAGCACGTTCCCCAAGGTTTCTGCAAGGAGAGATGGACATCACTAACAGAACCAAGGCTAAGAAGGTAGAGGATTTGGATACCGCACATCACCACACCACTACAAGCCGCCAACGTGCCACTATATGCACCACCCATCTCCACCACTCATCACCGTCACGCAACTCCCAAGCCAGGCCTTTAAAACGTTAGAGAGGTGCTGGGAGGTATCTAAGAAATACATATACAACTTCACAAAAGATCGTAGCGCGGTGTAGGTAGCTGCAGCTGGGTTTAGTGTGAAAGAGTGGATGCGGAGTGGCGTGTAGACGACGAGCGGATGGTGTGGGTTTGGGAGGTTGGTGGAGTGGAGTGGTCCTATAATGGGTTGCTGGAGGGAGAGAGGGCTGGGTGTTTGCGGTGCGGTGTGCGGACGGGCATTGAGTTTTCTACTTGGATGAGATCGTAATTTCTTTTTGGCTATGTGGGTTTGTATGGACAATGATTATTAAAATAGTGGTTCTTGATGCTTCTCTTCGAAGTTCGAGAGCGCACTGGTATGTGTCTTCTCACTGCGATGATCGTGAGACATTATTTACCTACAACATTCACTTATTCAACCTCTTCGCCCTCTCCTCATCTCGCCACCACGCACACTGCTCCATCCTAATCCCCTCGCTCTCAACCTCCATTCGTGGCCCACCCTGCTCCGGCGGGCTGACTAGCAGGTGACTACCAGCAGTACCGCTGTACATCTCCCACGTAGGCGCACCAGAGATAGAGTGCGTGTTCGGATCGCCACTGATGACGAAACTGGCGTAATAGCTGCTATAGATATCCGCGATGTCGGGGTACTGCGTCCCCGCCTGGCCGTTGAAGTAGCTGGCATCGCTGGCGTGTGGGACGCCGAGATACGTAGCTGAGTAGTTGGGGGTGTTGAAGCGCGCTTTGTAGACGGGTGCGCCTGCGGTGGCGAGCCGCGAGGCGGTGTCCTGCACGGGGCAGATGTACGAGTAGTCGCCGTAGGCGGCGCTGATGCGCTGGAATTGCGGGGAGACGAAGTTGGAGAGGACGGGAGTGAAGGGATTCTGCGCGTTGTAGGTGATGGGGTTCGGCGCGGTGTTGTAGGTGGGGTCTGGGTAGAGGCGCTGCAGGTCTGAGATGTCGTCTGCTGTCAGCCCGGGGATCAGGTTCTTCCAGAATGCAACGAATTCGGTGTTGGTGCGCAGGTCTTGTGGCGCGAAGGGGCTGCCATCGTCCGTTGCGGAGGAGATGAGAATTGGGATCTTGAAAAAGGTGCCCTCCTCGCCGGACGTTGAGCCGCGCTTCTCAAGGAGGGGACCGGGCGAGACGGGTTGCCAGGGCCACGTGATGTTGTACTCGGAGTTGGAGTACATGGCAGACGAGATGAACTGGATGTCGTCGACCTCGGCGTTGCGCAGGCACGCAAGAGCAGCGTCGTTGGGTGTCGTGGGGCAGTTGACGTAGTCCATGAACTCTGCAAACTGCCGCTGATACAGAGGGTAGTCGACGTCAGGGAAAGCACGGGCTGTTGGTGAACCAGAAGCCAGGATGGCCTTGCTGAACAAAGGCTTGCCTGTGTCTTCGCCGTAGTTGTGGAAGAGGTGGACGCCCACCGAGTGACCACCCGCGCTCAGACCCCCGAGCGTGACCTGGTCTTTGTCGCCGCCAAAGTACGTAACGTACTTCTGCACAAACTCCAGCATCTGTCGCTGATCCCGCAATCCGAGGTTCAGTCCGTCCCCCTCTTGCATGAGCTTGCTTGGGATGTTGCCGAGCGCACCAAGTCGGTACTGCGCCGTGACTACCATCAAGGGTTGTGCGCTCTTTGCGACAAACGCCGCGCCATCGAAGCTCTTTCCTGTTCCACTGACGAAAGACCCTCCATGGAGGAAGACGAAGACGGGCAGCTTCTGGTCGATGGGTACGCCTGACGGGCGGTATATGTTGATGTTGAGACAGGCCTCAGACTGCAGCATAGATCCGTAGACGTTCTGCCAGCACGCGGGGCCGTACGCAGTGGCGTCCTTGACACCGTCGAATGCGACGGGCCACGTGACGGGCTTGAACCGGCCCTCGCCCACGGGCTGCGTCGAGTAGTCGACACCGAGCCAGGCATCGACAGGGTTGCTGAAGGTCGTCGTCTTGAGCAGGTTGGCGACAACATGCGTACCTTGGAAAGAGCCGTATCCGGGCAGTGTGACAAGCAGCTCTCCGTCCGAGCCATTGGTAGGCGTATCCTTGAGCGGCCTCCCAAGAGCCGTAGAGCCATAGACCCAGAACAAAAGCGCAGCAGTGCTGAAAAACAACATGATGACGGGAAACCTCCTCTTGAGCCAGCTGCGCGAAGTGCGCCGCTGCAACGGGGCGGCGCCGTTATTTAACAGCGGCTCGTCCTGCGAGCCGGCCATGTATGGTGGTCTATTCGTACTAGAATCGGCAAATCTGCGGGAGGCGGCAGGCGCAGTTGGTGTCGGCGCTATGTAATGACGCCGTGGCCGGTAGCGAGCAACGTGTGATGGTCAGAGACTGGAGGTAATGCGGGGATGGCAGGTGTTGGTTGCCAAGTAACACTGACCCACATGCATCTCGACATGTTTGTTGCTGAAACACTGCGGTCAGTATTTTCCACATGACGAATGCTTGTTCTCACTTTCTCACTTTCTCGCCTACTCACCTCACCTCCCCTTCTATTCGCCTTCCTGTCTCCCACATCGCCCACCGCTCATACAAATGACAACGTCATAACGCTAGTACCCCGCCAAGTGCACCAGCGCTACTGCAGTCCACCCTCGGACTTTTACCTGCATCTTAGCAGCTCCCTCACCCGCACTGTCACGAGGCGCACAGCAATAACGAGTCGGTAGATGCACGGTAGATGCGTCGGCTCCACTTCAATGACCGTGCATGTTGCTTCCAAGGCGCTGGCGTGGAAAGCTTCGATCGAAGATTCGGTGCTTGCTGGTTTGTCGGTGGTTGGGCTGAGGCATGAGTCGCGTGGGTTGTGGAGTTGTGAGGTACGAGTAAGGTGTTGTCTGTGGATGCTTGTTTGGGTTGTCGGTAGGTGCTTGGTGCTGTTGCTTTCATTTCTTGCTAGACTAGACGTACTTGATATGCTGGGAATAGTAATACAGACCGGTGAGCTCAGAGTTTCCCAAGCTTTCAATTCACCGCTGCTTCGATGATGTTCAAGACTTAGGTCGTGGTATGGTCTGGTCGGTGGATGCGTGCACAGTAAAGAGCAATATGCATTCGGACTAGCGTCCCTCGACGGGCCGTCTTCGCCCTGCAGTGAACCCTCGTCACCACCACGACTCTTGGAAGAAGACGCAACCAAGAAACACAGCAAATGTAGACAGTCTCCGAGTAGTGCTGTATTCGCGCAGAAAATCAACGGCTCTACGTACTACCACGCATTATGCAGGCGCTGATGGACGCTGCGGCATGAATCCCTCGAGGGGCGTTCTCCACGGTCATCTCATCATGACGACACGACGCTGGACGCGTCTCTGGGCGCGTGTAGGAGGTATAAGTTGGTTGACGGCTGACCGAGTTGTTCGTATTCAGCTTCGACTATTACAAGAGCCCAATATTTTCCTCATCCAGCAATTCCACTAAACCGATAGAATACACCTACCATGCACACAATCAAGAAGGCCTTTTCCAGCAACACCTTCGACCCCGACACGGAGATCCCAGACCTGAATGGCAAGGTCAGCCGCACACCAAACCTCTGTCGATACATAAGCTGACACCCACAGGTCTATGTCGTCACCGGCGGCTCAGCGGGAATTGGCTTCGGCATCGTCGCACACCTCCTCCAGCACAACGCACAGAAAATCTACCTCCTCTCGCAGAGCGAACAGCACGCCGCCGAGGCACAGGACGCGCTCAAGCACTGGGGCGACGCCAGCCGTGTCGAGTGGCGGCAATGCAATCTCGAGTCGTTCCGGCAGACGGATGAAGTCGCGCGGGCGCTGGCTAAGGAGCTCGACCGTCTCGACGCCCTCATCTGCAACGCGGGACTCGGCGTCGGCGTCTACAATGAGAGCGAGGACGGTCTGGACACGCACATGCAGGTCAACCACTTCGCCCAGGCCCATCTGATGCTCACCCTGCTGCCCCTCCTGCAGAAGACGCCCGATTCGCGCCTCGTCGCCCAGTCATCAGACCTTCATCGCCCTGCCAGCAGCTCCATCCAGTTCGCGTCCGTCGAAGAAATGAACCAGGACCTCGGCGCCATGCAGCTGTACAACCGCACCAAGCTCGCCCAGGTCGTCTTCCTGCGTGAACTGTTGCTGCGCATCAAGGCTGGCCAGTTTGGCGAGGTCACTGGCACCACCGGCCTGCCCTGGATCAACGCCACCCACCCGGGCGGTGTTGTGACGGACCAGCAGGACCAGGCCATCGAGGCGTACGGTACCCTCGGCAAGATCGGTGTCGCTGCAGCACGCCCGCTCATGAAGGATCCCGTCAAGCAGGGCTGCCGTCCCATCCTGTTCGCCTCGACCCACCCAGACATCGTCAAGGACCAGGTGCAGGGCGGCTACATTGTTCCCGACCGCAAGGTCACCGAGCCGTCAGACCAGTCCAAGAGCCCCGTGCTGGGCCTCAACCTGTGGAAACTGACCAAGCAGATTCTCGAGCAGAAGATCGGCAATCTGCCCTACACAATGCAGGACGATGAACTGCATCCTCGACACCTGAAGGAGCAGGGGCTTGTCAATTAGTAGAACGGAACTCACGATTACCAACACTTACGAATAACGATTCTCCTCTGGGCACGTCTTGGCTATGCATGATCCCTGCGTCATTGTGATGTCCAGCTTCTACACGCGGGTGACGCCTTGCTGTTATCTTCTTTGACTGATCTGAAGCTCATCACCCCGCTTGTTGTAAGCATGTACCTCCTAGGGCGCGACTCTCGACCCCGCAACGTCATACTTGAAAGTGGGGCGTGGTCACAACAACATACATAAGTATATCAACACATTGAGTCCTGATAAACAGCAACCACCACGTCTCTACCCAATAACCCTGCACTTATTTGACTTTACTGCTTCCACACCATGTCCAAACTCACAGACTTCAAGCTCCTCTCCTTCGACGTCTACGGCACGCTAATCGACTGGGAGCGCGGCGCCATCACCGCACTGCAACCCATGCTAGAAAAGAGCAACAAAACCGACCTGGACCCCAAACACATTTTGCAAACCCTCCACACCATCGAACCCCCAATCGAGAAGGAGCACCCAACCTGGAAGTACTCAGAAGTCCTAACGGCAGTACACCCCCAGCTGTGCAAGGAACTGGGACTACAAGCCCCAACAACACAAGAAAGCGAGACCTTTGGCGCAAGCATCGGCTCCTGGTCCTTATTCCCGGACACTCTAGACGCGCTTCAGCGACTCTCTAAGCACTACAAACTCGTCGTCCTTTCCAACGTCGACAACACCTCCTTCTCTGCTTCAAAACTCGCCTCCTTCCCCTTCGACGCCGTCCTCACCGCGCAGGACATTGGCAGCTATAAACCCGATCCCCGCAACTTCACTTACATGCTCGACTACGTTAAGCGGGAATTTGGAATTAGCAAGGAACGGGTACTGCAGACGGCGCAGTCGCAGTTCCACGACCACCATCCGTGTAAAGAGGCGGGGATTAAGAGTTGTTGGATTTTCCGCCCGGGAGCCGTGATGGGGAATCGGGCGGATCCCGTGTGGGATTGGAAGTTTGATGAGTTGCGAAATATGGCGGAGGCGGTGGAGAGCGAGGCTGGGTCGTGAGAGGGGATGTGGCTGTGGAGTCTGGGGTGTTGTTCTTGAGATATTCTGGAGATGCGGGGTTGCTTGCAAGGGGCCACTGGACTGGACTGGACTGCACTGGACTAGATCAGATCTAATTACTGGATTTGGAACATACAAATTAAACTAAACCATACTGCTGGAAAGGAGTGGAACATCCTGACGGTCGTTGCATTTCTATCTATCCAACCACGTACAAGCCCCGCTCTTCCCTCCGTGTGAGTGCTGGTACTTTAGCTGTAGATGTAGATGCAGATGAGCAGTCTGCGGATCCGGAGACTGAGGATCTGGATGTGGGGATGTGTAACTAGCACCGTTGAAATACACCCTAGAGAGATGTTCTCACCACGAGGTCCAGAAAAGTTAGTAAGGCGACCAATCCCAGCGAAACATTCAATCACCCTTTGACTACCTATAGCCTCGCAGCCGCTCCGCTTGTTCGGAATGGGAGGGTGAGTTGCCCACTCCTGGAGAAGGATTCCGATTGCTGGGTTTTATGTGGTCCTGTGCTGGTTCTTTGCACGGGTGACTTTTGGAATTGCTCGGGGCTGGGTGTGGGAGTGGTATGGTGGGAATGGGGGGTTTGTGTGGTTCGGGGGTGTGGTGTGTGGGAGGTGGAAAGGGAGAGAGACGAAGAGAGACGGAGAGAGATGGAGAGAGATGGAGAGAGATGGAGAGAGATGGAGAGAGATGGAGAGAGATGGAGAGAGATGGAGAGAGATGGAGACGATAGATACCATCGGCTCCAGCGGGTTTACAAGTTCCATTCCACCTACAGCGCAAAGAATAAATGAAACAAAGCAACAAATAGATATACAGCATCCCACAACCTCAACACCACCCATATCTCCCTTCGTATGCATTCCACACCTAAACCAACATTGGCCTGTTTGTGGATACATAGACAGATACCTGAAAAAAGGTCTTACAACCGCCCCAGCTTCCGGTACCTACTAGTCCATCACTTATTCACTCGATCAGCCTACTTTAGCACTTCTTCACTCTCCACTCTCCAAACCACAAACCCCAGCACACAACCTCACCTCGCCCGACCCGCCCTCACAGTCGCCCCCCCAAACAAACTACAATCACCGCGCATGCGCTTCACGAACCGCAGATACGCCTCCAGCGCCTCGACGCGCGACGCATACGTCCTGTGCCGCTCCATCCACAGCTTGAGGTACCGGCCGTCGGCGTCGCGCAGCGCGCAGTAGTACTCGCCTTCCGCTGAGGAGGAGCGGCGCAGGACGACGGTCAGGGTTCGGTGTTTGAGCGCTGTGACGCTGCGGGCTTGTTCTGTGGCGTGTGAGGAGGGTGGGGGTGGGAGGGTGGCGTGGCGTACGGAGACATTGGGCTTTTAGGTCGGCGATTCTGTCGAATTCCGTGCTCGAGTCTGTGTCGCTCATGTGGAGTTTTTTTTTTTTGATGTTTCTGTTGTTGTGTGTGTGTGCGTGTGATTGAAGGAATGTATGAGGAGGTGTGGATGGGAGATGGGAGATGGACGTCCTGGTGTCTCCAATATATCTGTAGTTCTCAACTTCTGCAAGCATACCTTTTTTCCTATCTATCTCACCCCCTTCGAAATAATTCACAGCCCAGCATCGCGCCCAACTACAGCCCAGTTTCGCGCACAAAAGCCCGGGGACATGGTGATCGACCGTTGAGCCGGTCCCTGCACGGCCCAGGAACCAGGATCAAGGGAGCCGGCTGTCCGCAATCGTCGTTGTGGGTTTTGTCAGGGCGCAGTGGGGTATCTGAGCTGTGAAAATTTTGTTGGAGAAAAGGAACGGCTTGTTGGGGTTCGGGCTGTGTCTCTATAGGTGCTGTTGATGCCCATGTGCGGCGCGTTCGGAAATGAGGAGAACGGCTGCATAGTTTAATACTGTGAGTTGGATGATACGAGAATTGAGAGATTGTCAGGGTTGGGGTGATTCAATGTTCAATACTGCTGATTTGAAGATGTGCGAATGAATACGTGAGGCGTGCAGGCGTGAATCGGACCGCGACGCAGTTGGCGAGCCCCGCTTGTTTCATGCCAATCCCAGGAAAGATCGGACGAAGTGTAGGAATGTTCAAAATCGTATGTTGAGAAGTGCTATATGAAGCCAACTACACAGCGGCAATCTATGCTGCGATACTGACCGGCTTAATACCAACCTCCGTAAGCTTTGCCGCCTCAGGCTCCTCAACCTCAACCTCGACCGGATCAACAGTATCCGTCAGGCCCATATACTTCAAACTCGCCGCCCAGCCCAAGTCCTCACCAAAGTAGTTCTGCATTACCTCAACACCGTACTTGATGCCGTTCTTGGGGTCGTAGGTAAGACACTGCTTGCCAACCGCAATTCCAATCACGGCGTCCCAGGATGGCAGTGATGTCTGCCCCAGGCGGTCCGACTCGGGAGCTGTGGCTGGGAGCTCTGAGTTTAGGATTGCGGCGTAGATGTTTTGAGCGGCGGCTTGACCCATTACTGTTGCGCTGCCGGCGCGCTTAATGCCGGTCCATTCGATGACGTCGCCGACGCCGAAATGCGATGTGTGGTTGGGGATTGTGTCTTTAAACATCAGGCTGTTATCGACCTTGATCTCCTTGTCCTCGTTGAGACATGCGGCGGGAAGAATGTCTGTGGTGGGCATGCCCTTTCTTGTCGAGTCGATGACAAAGTCTGCTGTGATCTTCTCACCGTTCCCGAGGGTGACTTCGAACTTGCCGCTCGATAGCTCTTCAATCTTGGCTCTTGATCCCAGCACAACGTCTACGCCTTCCTCCTGGAGCATCGTTCCCACACGCTCCTTGAGCTCTGCTGGTAGCGGCTCTGACGACAAAACTTGGTCGCGCGAGTGAACAAGTGTGACACTGATTTTAGGGTAGTGCTGCTTGATCTCGCTCGCGAACTCGATACCTACGGCGCCAGCACCGATGACTACCACCCGTCGCCCCTCATGCTTCGATTCGTCGCCGCCGGTGATCTTCTCAATAAAGCTCTTACCGTCTCTCAGGTACTCTTCGTAGCTACCAGACTTTGGTACTGCGGGCCAGTGTCTCTTCAGCCCTGTCGCTACAACGAGGTAGTCGTACGCTTGCTGCTGAGTCTTGCCGTTGCGGTCAGACCACTCCGCGACCTTGGCCTCGGGGTTGATGCTCTTGACCGACCCATGCTTGAAAGTCAAGTTGGGCTGCTTCAGCTCGTTCAGATGTGAGAAGCGCTTCCACATGTGACTTGTGTACTTTGGCGCCACATGAGCAAGCGGAGCACCCACCGAGTGGACTACAAAATACCGCTGTCAGTACCAGAACTGCCACAGAGATGAGGGAGGAGCAAATTCAAGACCCCTCGGCTAGTGGGGCTAAGAAATTAATGACGCACAGTATCCATCGCGCTCGTCGATGACAGTGACTTCGACACCTCGCCTGCTCTTCGCGCCCTTGAACTCTGGTCCCGGATACACACTCTGTCTCGCCTTGCCGTTGGAGTACTCGAGCAGGTTGACAATCGCTGAGATGCCTCCATATGCGCAGCCAACAACAAGTACGCGATGCGGGGATGACAGGGACATGCCGCCGAGAGTGTCTGAAAGATTGGGCATCCTCATGGTTGGAAAATCTGATCTGATAACGGAGGGGATGGAGAAGGTGAGATGGAAGAAGGAGGCAGAGATGATCTGATAAGATTAAAAGTTCGGCGTTTTGTCGTTTTATCGCGCAGCATTGCTCAGACCGCCCGGTATCGGTCGACGGCTCCCTCGGATGAATCAGTCCACAAATTGCGTCTCGGCAGCGCAAGCATCCTCTTGCTCGTTCGACGTAACGTCGTACTGGGCTGCTGATGCGATTGGTGCAGGCGGGCGGGTTATCAGATCGGGTTGCAAAATTTTATCAGATGGCTGCTAGCGTGCTTGGCCGCGTGTGAGCCGAAGCGCCTGACGGCTGGTCCTCCGCACGACGACGCTGTTTGAATCGCCAAGAGATCGTACATGTACTGGCAGCACCCGTCTTTGGACGTGGTCGTCCGCAGCTACCCTGTGTGAGCAATAAGGGCGGAGTATGGAGCTGCATGCATGTGTTGACCTGGCACCTGCTCCTCCCGGACTGACGCGGCTGGTCGTAATATTTAGAGACAAATCCAACACAGCCACGCGGTCGAACACATTCGGCTGTCAGTCTTCCGGAGCCCGAATGTAGTCTTCATGCAGTTTATTTAGCCCGACATTCAGACTCTGCACAAACAATACAAGCACGTGCAGACGATACCTGACGAATACCTTCCTAGGCACATGACAGCTACTACCTCACTTGAACAACAAAACAAACTTTGCGTCACGCAATCTTTCACACTTGCTCGTTGACCAGCCACGTCACTGAGGCTACTTAGCATTACGACGATGCACAACATGCAACACGCGGCCTGAAATTTATGAGATCCGACGTGGGTAAAAAAGTCTGTGCTGTGCTTTTATAGGCTTCTAGTAAAGTAAGAGTCCAAGTTTGTCAAGATGAAAGTGATGTGACTGATCAAATATTGCCCGCAAACAAATGATCCTGGCATCCAACCTCTTTCTCTCTCGTCTTCCCCGTTCCTTTACAAAATCGCCGTGTGCAGCCTAGACCGTCACATTCTGCAGCATGCGCATGTTCAACTTCATGCTTTTGCAATTCTGTCTGTGTCAAGAGACGATCGTCGGCACATACTGGGCACGCATGCTGAAGCACATAGGCGACGGTCTTTGCATTATCACCAGGCGCTCGCTTCGCCTCCGGATCGAGCCAGCGTATTTGTGTGGTGTCGCCCACGAAAGCGTTATTATCCATGTTTGAGTCGTGAGATGGTCGAGATGAAAGCGGTGGGCGGCGCAGGGTGGATGAGTTGTTCGTGTTCAGCTGGAATGGAGGGTAAGCTGGAGCGCTTTTCGTCACAATAGAGTCGGTAGACAGTGACGGACAGGGAGTGGTACTGTCTGTACTCGGGGTCGAGCTATCAAAGCTCAGGTCTGCTGCGCGAATCTTAGGGAAGTCGAGCAAAGACACCACGAGCCTCTGATCGAATCTGTAGTCTTTCAGCCCAGCTGCCTTCCTGAGCACTAAGGCTGATACCAGAATCCACCGGTTGTCCTCGGTGATTTTGTCCAATATCGCTTCTCTCGTGATGCTCTCCAGTAGGCGGCAGCTTATCACGGCAAGATAAGCGCGCTGGAACGCTGGCTGAACATCAACGGGAACCATGTCTTGTACGGAGAGTCTGAAGTCGCTGTTTGGTTCAGCGCAGGATTCGACTTGCCGAGAAGTCGGATTCTGAGGGATCGGAAAAAGTCCATCCTTCCATCTGTGGGTCACGCCTCCTCTAACTTTGGTATGACGTCCATGCATCTTCGTGAGCATCGCCTGGAGTACTTCCAGACGCACAGGCTCCACAAGAGTAAGGGCTGCCGCGGCGTATGGCTGGATGCCGTCAATGTCTTCATACTCAGGGTCTGCACCTCCCTCAAGCAGCTTTTGCGTCAGCGCTCCAACGTCGTTGGTGATGCCTTGCTCGATACATTTCCTCAGTGGTGTCATGCCAATGCCGTCGAGTGCGTTAGGATCGACGCCTTGTCCCAGGAGTACCTCTATATCTCTCAAGGTTTCTGCCAAATGTCTTTTGGCATCTGGGCAAGCCCCGACCACCTCGTGGAGTATGCTTGCGCCACTATCAGGAGCGACGGCTGAGAAGCTGTCCACCATCTGGCGTGAAACACAAGGCGGAGAGTGCCAAAGGATTTGGTGAACAAATCTATCGCTTGTAGCTGAAGTACAGGGGCAGCCAGAGAAGTTGACAGTGAGGTCTGCACCTTTCTCGACAAACATGCCGAGACATTCCATCTCCGCCCAGCTCAGCCTCATGCTCCAATGCTTATGGTTTTGCCAAGGCTCTATGAACACCTCAAAAGGAGATGCAGAAGATCCCTCTGGCGGCGGAACGTGAATGCTTGCTCCAGCATCGAGCAACAGCTTCAGGACTTCATTGCATTTGGATCGGACAGCCTCGTCGCCATACTCACGAGCCCTGCGTTCCAAGCACAACTGTAGTGCAGTATGCAGTCCCGGACTGGTCGGACATGGGCCTGGATCATCAACCCTCGCACCTCGTTTCAAGAGTATCTTGACAATCTCGGGACCGGTCCAGAATACGGCTTGCAATAGCGGCTTCCAGCGCTTGCCAGGAAGACCATTCACGTCTGATCGACCTGGTATGAGCAGTGCTTGGACGGTGTAATGTCGCCCGTTTTTGATGGCGTTATGGAGTGCTAGGTCTGTACCCAACGGATGCATCGAGCCTTTGGCGCCGTACGAAAGGAGGACCCAGACAACAGGTCCATTTGGCATTCCGCTTGCAATGTCGAGTAGCGTCTGACGAGGGTGCTGCATGATGACCATTTGACTTAAGGCAGGGTGGTTGGAGAAGCGGCTACCGGCCGGTTCGAACGGCAGACCAATAGGGTCATTCACTTCATTTGTGTGTTCCATGACTAGCTTTTCGAGTTTCTCACACTCGTTATCGAGCACACAGCCCAGCATCGTCAGAAGTACATCTGAAACTGCGGGCGAGTCTTGCGTCCACGTCTGTATCTCGATCGATGGTTGAAGGCTGATCAGGTCAGTCTTTGCAGAGTGCAGACCCTCTCAGAGCACGTACTTTGTTGGCTGGCTGAGCAGCCCCATGAAGGTGGGCTCAGCAATCGCGAGCTCATCTCTAGGTACCACCTGCCATCCGCCAGTCTTCGTTCGATGCTCTAGTGACTCGGGCTCAACCGACATAGGCTCAGCTGTCGCCGATGAAGATCTGTGCTCTTCGTCATCTAGCTCACGACCATAACTGCGGGCTCGTGGCCGGCCTGGACGCGCCCTGTGGCCTTTGTGTCGCATTAGACCCCATTCTTTGAGCTTCATGCGGTACGCTCTCGTCCTGCATTGACGTGAGAAAGTGCAAAACCCAGGTAGCACGTAGGCTTACGATGCTCTGAACTTGTACTTAGCCTCCATCAGATCTTTCACCTCCCCCAGCGGTTTCTTTTGATTGAACGACAACTCTTTGATTTCATCTTGGACCGCATCCCAGTCTTTAGTCATGCTTGCAATGGAGCGATGATACGCTTTGAGGGGGAAGACGCGTCTGGAGCTGCTCCTGTGACCTACGTCTCTCTCAGTCACTAAGTCACTACTGACAGCGTTCAGATGCACTGGAATTGTTGTTACATATACGGATAGTTTAGCGGATACTTTGCGGGGTTGATGGCATTAGTATTGCCGGATCGCTCGTGGGCGAATGTGCAAAAGTCCAGGAAGTGCAATTTTATCAGCACTGGTGCAATTGTGTCAGCACTAGCTAAAAGCGGACAAGCGTGCATAACGCTGGTCACGCTGCGCCTGGGTGTCGTCGAACACATCACGATCGCGATTGATGCGCAAATGCCATGGGTACTACTTCTGGACATACCCCGGCAGTTCATGGTTCTCCTGCGACCTCAAGCTCGGTCGCAATCTCATCTCTCCCTCCACCTCAGCAAGCCGCTTCTCATACGTCCCCACGTTTCCACCACTCTCTCTCTCCTCTGCAATAACCACCCTCAACTCTTCCAACTCCCCGATAAGCTTCTTCCACCGCTGTCCCTCCTCCTCCCAAAAGAACAAAAAGTTGATAAGTTTCTTCTGCGCATGACTGGTGATTCCTGGCACTTGGTTGGCAAAGTTTTTCGTAATTCTTTCTGTATGTACGGTGGGCGAGTTCTCTTCTAATACACTGTTCTTGAGAAGGGCCTTGTGGACCGTAGCTGAGGTCTTTGGCGAAGAGGTGATGCCGGCGTGCGCAAACACTTCCTTGGATAGGAGAAGCGGGTCGGGCTCGCCCAGCTGGTGTACAAAAGCCAGGTCTTGCTCGCGGCTTGAGAGCTCCGTATCCTGGGGTGCACCGGCAATGTTGGGAACTGCGTTTGACATGAAACGCGTGAAGCTGAACTTCTTTTGGCCTGTCTCTGTTTTGTACATGGCCGTGGTAGAATGGATTCAAGTATCTGCGTTGGTAGGGTTAAGTGAAAGAAAGCTTGAACTAAGGATAAGATGCTTGGTGTTTCTTGGCCGCTTTATCTGCCTGTGTAGGTCAGTAAGTGTTACACCACAGGCGAAATGTGTCGATACCTGGCAAGGCTGTGCCTGCAGTGGCGAGATGCTCAGCCATACACGTGGTTCAACACCAGCCCACGATTGGCTCATATTGCTTTCTCCGCAAACCACGCCTCTGCCTTACAATACTAAGTCTTAAATCCCGCGGGCAGCTGTCACATAAAGTGTTCGCAGTGATCGGAATGTCGCCATAGCTTGATTAACTCCAGAGTGGCATGTTCAGAATTCTCTAATTGGCACGACATTGCAGACATAGCCACTTTTTCTCGTGTCGGCCTCTCAAAATAAGACGTTTGATTTGCAAGATATCAGGCGCATGTGGTATTGTCGAATACAGAGCAAGGTAATGCACTGGCTTTTGCCACGAGAATCCTCTACGTAGCTGTCATGCGCTGCGACAATCTAGCCAGTGATCACTCATTGCATGAGCATAGCCTACTTGATGCCATGCGATCAGATCTAGCGGGCAAGATGTTGTATGTGTGTATTTTTGCTCATTCAATCATTCATTCATTGCTTTGTACTAAATACAATCTACCCAGCGTGCATAGTCGTGAATCATAACCAGTGGCGCAGCCAGCTTGGTGGTTCTAACCGTACACCGGCTTCTGGCTGTAACCAGGGAATTGCTTCAGTTGCTTAGTATCGATGTTTTGCAGCTGAGGGCAGCCAAGAGGACCGATAATGCTACCAATAGCATTGGTCAGCTTGGTCAGAGCTCCGAGAAGAATGTCGGGCTTCGCTTGTGCTGAAAGCTGGTAGACGAAACAACCGAAGTTGTTGCCCTTGAGAAGGTCTGCTGAGTTGAACAGTCCGCCAGTGAGGTTGGCAACATCAACACCAGCAAAGGAGTTGGTCTTGCCAGTGTTTCCACCAATGTCGAGGAACTTGGGGTGGAGCTTGGCGGCGTTCAGAACATCAACGAGGAAGTAATCGACCTCGTAAGGGTACTCGAGGGCACGCCTGTACCAATTCTTAGGAATGCGCTCCGTTCCTTGCACGGCGTTGTAGTTGCCGTTAGTGCCTTCCACACCAAACCATGACTGGATGGTCTCGTAGCTGAGCAAACCGGCTGGGTTCTCCGCACTGTGGTTTGCCATAAAGCGGTAGATAAAGGTGTAGGCGGCGGGCTGCACAAGTACACCTGAGAAGGGGCCATTGAAGAAGTTGGGGTTGTTGCGAATCTGGGTGTCAAAGCGGTCTGAGCGGAAAGCTGTGAGAGAGTCTAGGGTAACCTGGCCACCAGGCGAGTGGTTGATCAGATCCTGAAACTGGCTTGTCACGGTCTTGTAATTGTTGCCAGCCTCATAGAGATCGGGTCTTGTAGGAGAAGCATCGCTCTCATACTTGTTGTGCGAGCCAGAAAGTCCGTTACCCAAGACACCAGTAACACCCCCCTGTGCAACGCTGGGCGTACCGCCAATAGACCAGTTTAAGAGGTCGCCATCAAGCGCACCTCCAAGTACGGAGAGAAAGAGCGACAACTGGGTCCCCATACCGACGACCTTCATGGTTGCATCAATGTATTGCTGGACTGTGGCATAGCCGCTGTGTGGGATGAAGTCTAGGATGAAGTTAGCATTTTTGACTCTTCACAACGTAATTCTGTGAGTGCTCTTACTGTGGTTGGCAAATGCATTCAGACCTGGGCAAGGCCCTCTGAGATCTCCAGAGCCAGGAGGCACGTACTCGTGGCCGCTGCCTGCTTCGATATTGATGTATTGCCTCTCTGCGTTGAACGTGTTGATGGGCTCGAAGAGTGCTGTAGCGGCATCTGCACCAGCTTGACGAGCTTCAAGTAACTTCTCAATCTCCTTTGCGCGAGCCTCAAGGGCAGGGTCAGCCGCCGCTGCCTCGTACATCATGGCAGGAAATGCATGAGCAAAAGGGGCCAGGCCGGCTACGAAAAGCTGTGATGTGAGCTTCATGGTGGTGATGACTGTAGGCGAGTCTCAGATGGAGGAATGTCTGGCAGTAGATCGTAGAGGTCCTCATGCCTTATATGCTCAATCATCCCTCGTGGTGGGTCATGTCGACCTGGTGCATCATGCTGATCTCCCGTTCTTTTTTGCTCGGCGTTTCTTTCAGCGGTCGACGTTATAGCCTGTCGATCCAAAACAGTAGACAACGTTGCAGAACATCCAATGAACAGACCTGGAGCGATGCTGACATACGGCAATATCCTTCTTGCATCACACGTGGTGACGATCTTTTCCACTTCAAAATTCACGACGAGACCTTGGGACCGCGAGTCGCACCTAGGTCTCCAAAGAGTAAGACTAACTTTTTCGACAACTCGCAAAGTGCCGCGGCATCGCGGTCATCCCCGCGCGTGGTTGTCTTCCCCTCGTGTTTGGCCAGCACTAGTACCGGAGCGGTCCCCGGATCTGGAGATCTGTGGGATTGACGTGTAGATCATCCGCTCTGATCTCCTAATCCGGAACTGATTTGAGAATACTGGGGTCAAACCTGTACCTGAATCTTCAGTCCCTTAGTCGTGTAGGTGGTCGAACGATATGCAAGCGTGAGGTGTAGCTGTAGGTAAGTGGTGCTTTAGTGTATAATGACGTGGCCGGGTGGATAGCACAACCATTGAACTCTGCACAATTGGTTCGCAAGACGCACAAGTGGATGTGGTCTCCAAATAATTAACTGGTGAGGGTGTGGGTTGGGCTCTGAGAAGGACCGGAGCTGGTATATGTCTGGAAGGAGCTTGGTAGGGTCGCCGAAATGAAGTGCTAAACCGCTGCATCGGTGTTGATGCATGCTTGCGCGTATCGATTGATGCATAGAGGTGCCGGGTGCTGGAGATGGCGAACGCTCTGGATTGTGGTCGGCACTTGCGTCGACAGACCGAGGTTCCACCTTCCACCTGCGTCATGTTAGCCACCTTCCTCTTTTTGTCATCCATAATACGTCAGCGGCGCGATCACTCTAAAATGTTAATTCCCGACCACAAACGCATCTCACCAAAACACAAAGGTATTCGAGAGATCTTGGATTGTTCCGTAACCATCAAAGTATAAATGCTTCCAGTATCAATGGCGGAAATGGATGAGTTACTCGTCACCTTCGCTTGTGGTTTCCATGGTAGCTTTTCTATCCCTGGTGACGGGTTATGACTGCAAGTAGGTACTCGACCCAGTGGAGCTGCAAAACGGCATGTTTCATCAGGTAAAAACTCCATCGCGAACGGCAAGCTTGTAAGAAACGCGTACAATGATGTACCCGCTGTCGACACATGTTGGAAGAGTAAAATGCACCAGTTAACGCGAAATTCTGTGATCCAGAAGCGTGTTTGGCCCAATAAAGCTGGGAAAGTTTACGAAAGTTCTAATGTATCTAGCCCATACTACTTAGGAAGTTCGACGTCGACTGCGCTTGTTCCTGCAAGGCTTGTACGAACTGTCTCCCTTAGCATTCGTCCGTTTCAATATCCGCCCCGATTCTATACTATTTCCAATCCAAGCACTGAATAACCATGAAAGTCTATGCCCGTCTCATCGCCCCTCGTATCTCGAATGCACGCTTTTCAGAGCTGTCCGCGCTGTTCTTCTCAGATGAGCTCCCACTGCTGCTATCACTGCTTGCAGACTCGTCATTGTTGTCCCCGGAATCGGGCTGACTAACTTTTCCGGTAGCAGCCTTGCTCTCGATGGCCTCCCCTAGAGACGAGTCGTTACGCGAGGAAGATACGCTGCTACTGTTGCTCGAGGATAAAGTATCATCAATAGACAAGTCATCATCGTTCCTTGAAGATAACTGGCTGGCCCTGCTTTTGCGGTTGGCCTTACTTTTCCGGCTGGCCTTGCTCTTTTTACTGGCTCTGCTATTTTTGCTGGCCTTGCTGGCCTTGCTGGCCTTGCTGGCCTTGCTGGCCCTGCTGGCCTTGCTGTTCTTGCTCTTGGTGGCGTTGCTGTTCTTGTTGGCGTTGCTGTTCTTGTTGGCGTTGCTGTTCTTGTTGGCGTTGCTGTTCTTGGTGGTGTGGAGGTGGGTGTGGG
>SAUA01000233.1:0-23554 GCA_004335185.1 Phoma sp. RAV-16-625 | reverse complement strand
ACCCACACCCACACCCACACCCACACCCACACCGACTCCAACTCCAACTCCAACTCCAACTCCGACTCCGACTCCGACACCAACTCCGTCCCTTCCACCTACATGCGGCGTAGAGGGTTTCCCTAAGCCTGGAGTCACCTACGCCAATATCGCCAGCCAGACTCAGGCGTCCTGCAGAAGCAGATGTGCGACCTACAACCTTGCAGGTCGCACCTGTGCCGTCTATAGCATAAACACAATGACCAGAGTCTGCATATTAGCGGTTGGATTTACTGCACCCACGTTCCAGCAGGCTTTGATTGCTGCTCCAAACGGGTCCTTTTTGTGGTATTCAATTGACTGTCCAGTATAATCGGGTTGGCTTCGGCCACAAGCTAGGCTAAGGTGTCTTATCTAAACTGTCCTGCACATGATCAATCTATAATTTTCAACGTTTCAAGCGATACTATTTTCATTGGGAGATGTAGAGAGATTGTGCATTACAAGCCAAAAACTCGATGGAAACTTAGGTAAGTGACTACTAGCAAACACCTGCTGTTCTGACCACTCATCCGCTAGAACGTTGCTTGAAACGAGCGAACCAGAAGCCTTGCTCTCTCATGGTCAGTTACTATTTCAGGTGATGTTTGTTCTGGAAACATAAAAATTGGAAACAAAATTAGGGATGTGTCTCGCACTTCTGCTTCAGCAACCATTTTGTGTTGAATGGTGCCTCCCGTAAGGTGTGGAAGAACCTTGGTGAAAAAACGTGTGAGGACCTTCATTTTTTTGCTCGAGTGCAGTGATCTGTTCGCTTCTTCGAGCCAGATCACACTTAAGCTCCGCGAACCAAGATACTACATCGGTTGCTAAAGAACGATTAGATAATGTTTGTACGATGTATCTTCTGATTGACCCGGGATGTTTCTATACATCGTGGATACACACTTTCCGAAGCCGCATCGCTACGACGGGCCTTATTATTAGGTTCAATGGCAATTTCCGCTGTGATACTGTGGCTATGTTCCTGCATAGTTTGTCGAACACCTCTGTTTTCAGCATTCTTGTTCGTCTGGAAGACAGTCTCTTGTCTCCCGTCTGATAGTAGATAACTTAGGAGTCCTCCAAGAACTGGAGGCATTGAATGAAGGTCCTGCAAGTACGGTCTTTCGGCTAGTAGATTTTCTTCTGGAAGCTTTGCCGGGCATTTCAATGAAGGATTAAGAGATATTTAGCTCACTGTTGTCCCAAAGCTAGGAAGAGGTCTTGGTTTGAGCATCTTGCTGTAGCTAGGCATGACGTTACTTGGTCACTTCTAGTCTCGGCAGGATGAAGTATTGTTGACAAGAATCGTATTTTCAAGGGCTCTCGCTATCTTAATTACCGCTGAATAGGGTCCTGTGATATGGCGGTGATAGCATATTGACATTAGGTGGGCTCGGAAAATCCTCTTGGGTTTCATTCGCGAAAAAGCATGCAGCACAGCCGGAACCAACCTTGGCAGAATTAACGGGCGCTCTGGATGAATTTGTACCAAAGCACAGATTGAAATCGAGGGCAGCGGACTCGCACCAAGGGTAATGGCATGCGGCGCCTGCTTCTAGGTCTAGATACACGACTTGATTGCATTATGAATAGCAAAGAGAAGCTCCAAGCCTGACAATCGGTGGACAAAGCCTTTGTCGACTTTGAAATGTTCAAGCAAAAATTCTAAGGAGTGTTTACACTTCATCAATTAATAAGACGATTTAAAAAGGTCACGATAGTGTCATATCCATAATCGTTATCTGAGCCATGATCTGTCATGACATCGTGGTCTGTCATAAGAATCTTTAAATTGTATCATGGGGATTTGGCTACGCCAGGGAAGACTCGATTGTTGTTGACTTGTTGACTCATCGAATGGTGTTGATGGTCTCAATTGTTGGGTAGACGTACGATCCGTTTGTCAAGGCCGGATATGGGACATACCAGCGAGCTATGCATCGTTAGATTGAGAACTACCATCCAGATTGTTGAGTATACTTACTAATGATCGAGAAGTTTCTTGAAACAGGCAGCCAATTACTCGTCCAGTTTGCAGGCGGCGGGATATTAGCAGGCTGGAGTAAGACCTGGAAAGGCCCGTTGCTTGTCGCGTTCGCATTGGGCCCGTATAAAGTCTGATTTGTGCCCTGATATGTCAAATTCCACGTCCTGTCACTGACGGAGCTTCGACCAATTGGGTTGGGGATCAGGTATTGATCATCACCATATACAGTGACGGACCAGAAACCAAAATCCTGGGCTTGCACAGGCGGCTTGCCGCTAAAGGTCCATAACAAAGACTGATTAGATGCGAGAGAGAATTGACTGGTGAACCCTGTGCTGCGATAGCCAGGGTATAGAACTTGTTGCGCAGGAAGTTGTTGGTAGCCAGCGATGGCAACAGAGGCTCTGCCTGCATAGTTCCTGCCAAAATTGCCCTGGTAAGCCTCGGTAGAGACCTGCCAGTCGTTGCTCTGTTTGCGTACGTTTGCAGGGTTGGTCACATCTGCAGTAATGGAAGAATTTGCAATATGTGCTGCTTGAGTCAGGTTGACGCCTGTTGGTGGAGAGTATATGCCACCGTAGACGCCGGCTTGACCGAGGATTCCGGCTACACGCTGACGCTCAGAAGCTACTTCCGGCTGGTTATATATCACGAAGCGAGAAGCAAAGTCCAAGAGCTTCGCAGGTGTATCGATACCAAGCAAGGATCCGTTAGGGGCGAGACTGAACAGTGTCGCGTTGTTAAGAGGTGACGGCGCATGAGAGACCTTGCGTGGGACTTCCGTTAAAGACGAGGCATTCTGGTACTTCTGAATAATGTTCAGGTCTGACGTGGTATTCTGCAGTACCAGAAATCGAATCAAAACCGTACCGTATGTGGTCGGTAAGTTGACAACGCCAGCGTACTTAGTGGTATCTTGGAGGCTGTCGATGCTGGATTGGACAATAGAGCTATCGTTGTAAAATCCAGGCTTTCCGCTAACATCGTCGGCGCGTCTGATCAAGTAGTCGCCAGCAGTGTTGTTGTTCACTATACCAATCGTGGCGATTGTATTGCCGAAGGAATCATAAATAGGATACACCCAATACCGATCGGTGATCTCAGGTATCCTCAGGACTACATCGTGTGTAGACAAGTCCAGTACAGCCCTCGAGTATACGGTGTCCACGTTAGGCTTGATGACAGCTGAACTACCAATAGCAGCAAGCGTACGTTGATGGAAGACCTGATTGATCGAAACGTTCCTCAGGACCGCGCCCGCGAAATTACCAAAGATATATAGTGGGTATAAATACTACAATCTATCAATGACATGAACCCAAACACAGGAAGGGCTGAACGTACGATTAGACTCCAAGCAGTAGCGTTCAGTGCTCCGGAAGGCCTGTCGTTTACAGTGATGTTTGCAAAGGCTGCCGTTGTTGCAGATGATGTTGGTGCCGACAGTGATGTAGCCGACGAGGTAGGAAAAGCACGCAAACTGCCACTCGAGGACAGTGCATTGACCACTTGAGTGGCTGTAGCAATGAGCACTAGGCTTTTGAACGAAAAAGTGTACATTTTTCAACGCCAATCGGTCGATCTGAATCGTTGTCTTCTGTCTGTGGGAAGCCTGTGCCTGGCTTATAAAGTATCGAGCAGCGTGACGTCATTTCTTATTTTGTGTGCCGCTCGGATGCTCTGTGAGGAACTTGAGAAGCGTATCTCATGGCAAGCAGATGTCGCAATTTGTAGTCTGTCTAGCGTTCCGCGACGCGGGGTGCGTTGCCAGGAGATCTTAGACCCAGCTGGGTGGTCGGAAACAATCCGTCGGCACCTCATTCGACGGAGCACTGACCTACAGATCTTTGGAGATCGTGTCTCACTGCATGGGGTTTGTACGCTTTTGGTAAACATGGAATTCTTATCACCATTAGTATTTGATCGAACGCAATGTGACTGAGTTCTAGATCTTGGTGAGGTTGATTTGAAATTGCGTGCTGTTGCTAGGTCTAATTACCGTCTTTTCACGTTCTCGACCTCAAATGTATGGAAGCTTGGCTGTCGCTAGTTCTGTTCAAAAACAGCCCCGAAATCGCGTCATCAATGCCACGATTCTCGATGTACTGATACCATATAGTTACACGAAGGGGCGCATCTCTTGATACCAGCAATTGGTAACAACCGGTACAAATTGCAGAATATATGCATGGACCAGCCACCTGCATCATGCAATACCAATATTACCACCATCCACACCAGTTGCATTATCCCGCTTCGTGAGATCATCTCCCGGCTTGGACATCGCAGCTAACAGATGAGTATGCCCTGATGGGTTTGTTGTCCTGCAGAACCGCCCTCTGGATCATCTCGTAGATCGTGAACGCCCGCTCGAAAGATGCCAGCAACTTGTCTAAATTCAAAAGTGACCACCTGAATTCTTCCAAGGTTAGCCTCTCTCTTGCTCTTGTAACTTGATCTCTTTACTTAGCAAGGCTGGCCGGGCTCTTGTATAGTAGACCAGTCTTCACGTTCGTGATATATCTGTTGGCACTATACCTACATCTCAAACTTCCCTACTAGTCTACATTAATCTATCAACAGGAGGATTTCGACTACCAAGATATATGGTGGCCGATATCTAGTTGGAATCGAATATCTGTTTTGCTTCGCTAACACAAACATGCGAGGCTGTGAGTGAGCAACTCCAGCTATAGATCTTATTCACGCGGTCATCTGGGCAGATGATCAATCTCAACATCCCCTTCTTCTAAGTTGACATGGTAATCCCAGTCCTCTACCTTACTCATATCCGCCTTACGTCCCTCTCCCCACTGAAGAAGCGCTTCATAGTCTGCACACATGTGCCCGGAGTGAAAATTCGGATAAGGAGTCGAGAGCCCCTTCACCCAGCGAAAAGTTACGATAGAGGCGTCAGCGGTGCACATCAATCTCTGCCTGCAGATTTTTAGTGAGGGACTCTTGCGCATGAAAATGGAAAGATTGATGAGACAGTGTGTATTGGAAGACAAAGAAAAAGAGCAGCAGACCTGATGACATCGACGCAATGTTCAAAGTGCGCTTCTTCAATTTCAGGTAACGTTTCGATCTTTGCTTTCAATTCCGGAAACAGTTCTGGTGTTTTGTCGTAGTGATGTCTCATCCATATGGCTTCGAGACAGTGTAGTTGATGTGCGGACTCGAGATACGCGATATAACCCTGACAGTAGGTCAGTACAAAAGGTGATGGGCTTCAGCTTTGTCTTATAAGAGAGAATGTGGAGTTTGATAATGAGTTGGGTCTGGAAATGACAGAAGGTGTTATCGTCTCTGCACCCGACTTTGAGAAGAAGCACTGTGAAAAACGGCAAAGATGAATATGGCTTACGCCTCCTGCGCTCTTAGGCCATTTTACAGTGTCCGATGAGAGCCCAAGGCGAGTGATTTCATCTCCGGTAAGGTTCATGGCCGGTGTGTCGGTCAGATGTCTCCATGCTGATAGCGTTTCGTTGGTGGGTGGGCCTGGATAGGCTTCACGTTGTCAGGCTGGCTTTACGAGGATCGAATCTTGAGGAAGGTACCTTTGTAAATGGTGTTCTGCCAGAATGCAGACTTGAAGATTCTACGATGGTAAGGTTGTGCTCTACAAGCGAGGAGCCGATAGGGGACTGTACTGATAATGAAGAGGCTGGTCCTTTCTGGGATAGGCGGGCGAGTAGATCTGATCCTCTCGGGGTGGTGTAGTAAAAGTAGTGCTGAAGTCATGGAAGAGAAGGACTACTAAGAGTAGAGTTGTGGTGCAGTGCGCGATCCAATGCAAGACCGTCGTTGGGGATGCTCTCGATGGAATTGAGGAGTTCCAAAACTTTCGCCTATCATAGTCTGGAAGACTTCCATCCTCAGACGCCGGATCTGATAGCAGCTTTTCTTCATCTTCTGGGACTGAGTTATATGATGGTACCATGGCGTTGAGAACGATGAATGAATCGAAAAAGTTCAACGCTGATGCCTACAGTGGCAGATGTCGAATTGTATTGCACCTACACACTATCTCGTCGCATGTAGTCAAACACGCGTATATCTTACTACTGCAGCCCAATGAGGAAGGCGACAAGATGATACGAAGAGGTGCCGTGATCATCATTTATAAGGCGCCCAAGCGCTGACCACAAGCCCGCCAAGATAGGAAGGAGAAGCTTATATTCACCACATTGCATCATGTAGCGGCTCGCATCTACCATAGCGCTACGATACGTACTCGCGATATGCAGATCTGCAGGCCACTTCCAAAAGCTCTTGTACATAATTCGTGCATGTAGAACACGAGCTGTTGAGAGATAGACGTATCACGAGCATTTACAATCCCCATTGTTTAGACTGCATCGCTACGCATAACCACATAGAGAGAGGACCGGTTTCTGCGAGTCTAGTTGCTGACGAGGTAAGTTGCTGCAGGGTTGAGATAGCGCAGGCGATGGAATGCTGTTTGAGGCAGGTGGCACCTGCACACCTGGAGGTTCTGTGGAAAACGACGGTAGAACAGTGTTGCCTGACAGCGGCTTATCACAAGTATATAGTGAGGACCAGAGACGAGAGCAACCCTCCTTCAGTCATCAGCAATCTTTACTACCTCTGCGAAAACTCCCACTCAGCGTCACAATGCAGCCTCAAATCCTCGTCCTTCTAGTCGCTGCGCTACAAAGCGCTAGTATCCTCGCTGCTCCAGTCGCTGTATCTGCAGGTACATATACCCTGCCCTTCCCACTCTTCCTTCACCACGTCAAAACGATGAACTGACTTCATCTGTAGCTGGGAACGTCGTAGAGGTGGGCAAGCGACAAACCGGTTTCCGAACCGCAGCATACGCACACTTGTACCGCGAGGCAGCGGACGCGGGGCTGGCCGAAGCCAAGGAGAAGAGACAGACCGGCTTCCGCACTGCAGCATATGCGCATTTGTATCGCGAGGCCGCAGATGCAGGACTCGCAGAAGAGAAGGCTGAAGACAAAAGAAGGGTTGCAGAGGCTGAGGATGCTGTGCTTGTAGACCGAGATGCAGAGAAAGAGCAGATCTACAGCTTGGGAGTCTTGCGCAAGGAGGGCGAAGAGGTCGAAAACGTGCAGACGTACAAACCTACTATCTTGGACTAAGATTGTCTAATCCGTGCAGGATTGACTGGGGTCAATCTAGACTTGATTTAGCAATAGTCTAGTGGTAGACCTATCTATCAAGAAACAGATTCAGTGGAAGCTGTGTTTTCATCGGAGGTTTTGCTTGGTGAGAGGGTCAGGACTGACTTTGATATGAAGTTCGTGATGTTACAGGTGACTCTGATGTTGTCTTCGATCATTCGACATTTCACAGCGCAAAAAGAAGACAAAAACGTACAACAGCGGGTATTAGTGTGTATGGGTGGTGTGGCAGTTCTATCGATCATTGCGCACCGGGCAATTGCCACAGTGGTGATTACGACCAGACGCTCGGAGGACCGAGTACGGATGGTTCCTGCGGCCCGAGTTTCCCAGGCGACAAGATTTGCGATGGAACACAATTTGGAAAGTGTTGCAGCAACTAGTAAGTGGGACTGCTTTTTTGAAGGATAAAGAACTGACGACTTGCAGCGGATACTGTGGCGATTCGGATATCTACTGTGGAAAGGAAAATTGTCATAGTGGAGAGTGCCAGATTTAAAGGTCGATATAAAGACTTGTTGTGCAAGATGCTCTAAAGAGTAGAGTCTTCGATACCTGGTGCGGAGCTCCCTATTCAAGAGTTGGAGAAAGGAGACGATTATCGAGGAGAACTTAGGCTATGCAATAGGGTTTTCAACCATGTCGGCAGAAACCCATGACATATTAATTTTAACAAGACCAACCGGTCTGAAAATCTTCGGCGTCTTCCTCCGTATCCGCCTTCTTCCATACCTCTTCCCCACCATCCACACCACTCGCGTTGACGACCCAAGAGTCGTTCTCAATCTGTTCCCACCAATTCACCAGAATCGCAGCCAGCGGTGTACCGTGGTCAGGCATGAAAGGGTTACACACGCCATGTCGATGCAACGCGTCCTGAGCCGGTCTATCTACTGTTGACCCATCCCCCATCACTACATGACCTTTCTGACCGAGCTGAAAAGGTAGAAGCAGAGTGCTGGCGTGAGCATGGATAATATCAGGTAGAAGATAGAGGCCGACGCGGTTGTCTAAAAGACTTGGTTTTCGCGGAGATTGCCATCGGTCTCTTTCATCTTGTGAAACAAGTTGCACGCCTGGTGTGCGCCATGGAAACAGCAGAAAAGGTGGACAATCGATGAGGTCATGCTGGGGAGTAGCGAGAGAAGCATCGGGGTACCTTGATCGTAGCTCAGCGCCCACGCGGTGGATGAAGGCTTCACTAGGGACATCCAATTGTGGTGCGATAGAAGTAAAGCGCGGTTTTTTCGCCCGAGACAGGAAGATGCGCGCAAAAGGCGGTATCGCAGGATACTTGGTCAAGATGTCGACAGTAATCAAACCAACATTTTCTGTTTTTCTCCTCTTCTTCGGTTGGGATCCTTCATTTCCATCATCTTCTTTCCCACCAGACGCTGCGGCAGACTCCGGTAATCGTGCAGTGATCGCATTCACCAAACTGTCCCAAATATCAAGTACCTGCCCCAACTCTTTCTCCGTCCACTCCGCCACTCTCCAGCCCTGCGTAACAAGGCCATCCCCATCGCCAAACCCAGGGTGCTCTGCATCAACAACGAACTTGCCTGACTCAATCGACCGCAAATAAAGCTCCAAAACCGCATCAAGATCGCCCCACATGCGTTCGCGGGGCTCATCGAAGGGGTCGCGGACAAAGCAGACTTGATGGGTAACTCGACTGTAGACGAGACCGCCGGGATCATGTCCCGTACCCTTATACAGCAAGATGAAATCCTCATACTCATCTATACCTTCCCACATATCTGGCTGCAATTCATTGGGAGCTGAAATGCCAATTAAGAACGGGTTAAAGGCTAGGTGCTGATGATCTTCAGGAATGACGATGTCGATGCCGGAGAGAAAAGCTGTGAGGTCATCGTCAATTTCAATGTCGAGGTCTGGCGAGGATGCGTCCAAGGAGTGGGCGGCGAACCAGCTGCGTTCTACTTTTGGCTGGTGGTAAGGTGGGAGCTTGGAGCTAGCGTGCGAGACGACGGAATTGTGCAGTTCAATGCACTTTCCAACGTCCATGCCCATTCTGCAATTGAGGCTGCGTTGGTGCTTGGTGGCTTGGTCTGGCTGTGTTGGAGTGTTTATTGTGGGCAGAAAGCACTCCAATCTTGCCGTCTGTGCTAGCAGGGCATAAGCCCTCGCTATCTGCATTGGTTAGCCTCGCATGTGATCAGAACACCAAACTGATAACGCGATGCAACCACTATTATCGCAGCCACCATGCCCTGTAAAGCTCTTCGTCTTGTTGTAAATGCCTGAGTGTACATCTCTTAGTGCTTTACTTGTCGTTGTGCTCGCCGCCATCTTCCTTTCAGCTCGCGATGCCATGTTCCGGCTACCGACTGCTGCTCCAGTCTGTCCTTAATCGTATTGCTGCTGGCTATAACAATTCTTGTGTATATACAGAGACTAGGGTATTACGTCCAAGAATATAAAAGATAAGGCTGAGCTTAGAGCACTAGCGTACGCCTCATCCGCCGCGCTGCGTCCGACCAAGGCTGTTAAGATACTGGCTGTACGGTGGGTTCGGCTTAACAGTATCTCTACCTCCTTCCCACCGCCCGCTTCATCATCCGCAATACCGACTCTCGTGACACACCATCTCCTCACGCCATCCTACTTATCCGTATCTGCACATGCATGAGCTATTCCCGCAAGAACGGTAGGTAATCCGGATCTGTGAACGCAGCTGCTGCAAATGAAGACGAGTCGTCGAAATACAGGGGCTGCCAACGGCAATGCGGTCTGTCAGCTCTGCATCACTTATTGCGAAGCTATCTTGGCTTCTACCAGACATCTCTCGTATGCAAGTGGCGTTTTCAGAGGTTCCAGCTTGTCAGAGCATGCGAAGAATGTTCTCAAGGCATGCGCGGAATACTGTCAGAGCAAGCGTGGACCGAAGGTTTGTTCGCGGATTGATATGACCCCTTTGCAAATATCGGGGCCGGCCTCCTCAGGTTAATACAGCAGATTACCCGAAACCCCAGGGTCTTGACATGCGGTTGGCATTTGAACTGAGCTCCAGCGCAGTGAGCTGCTTCATCGACCTTCACAACCACGCCCAGACGATGTTCCCCTACCATTGACATCTGATTATACCTGCCGTCATCGTGAGGGTGCCGTGCTGTTCATGATGCCTGCGGAGGCTCGGAAGGACGCAAAGGCAAAAATATGGGGTTGAAGCCGGAGCCTAAGGTAGAGTTTCAGACTCGTGTGATATGTTTGACGCCCGCTTATGTATATGCTAGTCAAATAACAACGTTACAAGTTCTTATCTGGTAAGACCAAAAAGAATATCACGATGCTATTGAACAGAGAGACTGTTTATCAGACAAAAAAACATACAACAGCGGGTATTCGCTAGTGGTCACCCACCTAACTACTAATCCGCCGGTACGTTGCTTAAATAGGGCTGAGCGAACGGGAAGCCTTGTTTTCAACGTCCTATGGTCGTATGTGGAAAAGAGGTCGAGACGTATACAATATAAATCGGGTTGTTTTGGTGCCACTGGCTGGTAAGAGACACAACGTGGCATATAGCATCTGCTGTTGTTTCATTCATCCATCATCTGAATCCGGAGCGGTTCGAAAGAGCCAATCGATGTTTGAGAAGAACGAATATCGCGATACTAAACTCAGCGTGAGGAGTGGCGGAGTGAAGGTGTTGTCGTTGTCGTTATCGTTATCGGCGCCAAGCCCAAACTTTAATAGCCGATCAACGTCGAGCACTGGACAGGTAACACTAAACATGTAATCAGGCAATTGTCTGAGCCCTGTCCGCCATGAATGGGGTGAACTCACGGACGCGCGGTGAAGCGCATTCGGCGGAGCAGCTTCCCACGCCCTTGTCGACACCCGAACCGGACGATGTGGCGTTACCGAACGGCCGCAGCTTGCAGATGAAGGACAATGCATGGTTGCAAGAGGCGTCAATTATGCAGAGCCCCGCTTTGAACAGCGTTTCAACAAGCAGGCGGACTAGCATGCACGAGGAGGTCGTGCTATCAGACACGAGCGAGAAGCTTCGGCCCATCAAGCGCCCTGGTGATGGTCGGCGGAGGAGCAGCGTGTCCGAGCACGACAAGGTCCTCAAGCTCAGTCCGCGCCAGATGCAGGAGCTCACGAGCGAGCCAGCGAGTATTCCCGTGCGCACGGCAACCCCGATCCTTGAGGACGCCCTCGAAAGCGCGACGCCTGGGGAGGATGAGTCGAGCGATGGCCACAGGGTGCTGGGAGTTGTTTTGGAGAGGCCCGTCCAGCTGAAGGATAGACGGTCCACGAGCGGCGAAAAGAAACGGAGAGGCTCTCGCAGTCGTGAGCGGCGTCCAGAGAAGGAGATTGTCGTGCTGAAGACGCCTGTCCCGGAACTGAGGCATGGCCGCCCGGGCCTAAACTCGCGATCTGTCACGACACCAGTCATCCGCAGGATGGACTCGAGCACACGATCTCGAGCACAGACGACACAAACCCACGAGAGAGAGGAGCGGAAGGACGAGCGAAGAGACGATCGGAGGCTCGCCCCTTCGCCCCTTCTGGAGCCCGCACCAGCGCTACCCTTACCGCCCATGTCTATGCCGACTTTTTTGTCGCTGGAGCTGTCAGCTGACCGACCGTCTCCGCTGTACATATACCGTCCGTCGAGCGACGACTTTCCCTACGAGTCCTCCGCAATCAAGTACGAGCGCCTGCTCAATTTCTTGCAGATCCCCTACCAGGTCGAGGGTGTCCTGGCCTTCGGCGCGCTTGCCTGCCTCGACGCCTGGATGCACGTCATGACCATATTGCCCTTGCGCTTCTTGCTCGCCATTGGCGTGCTGATCAAGTGGTGGGGCTCCGTCATTGTCAAGGAGTTTCGCGATCTGTCTGCCTTTATCTACAGTGGCCTTCCACGTGTTTGGCAACGACGCAAGAACACGGACACCCCCGCGGCTACACCAGCAGATGAACATCCGCCTTCTTTATCACGCAAGCCGTCTGGCAATGTACCACAATCCGCCAACGCTGCTGCTGCCAGGCAGAACGGCGACATGGTGACCACCTTCAAGTTCCCAGAACTGAAAGAGCCAAAGCCAAAGCGCAGCCGCAACTCTCGCTTTCGTCACCGCCGGACAAAGTCTACGCCATCTCTTCTCCTGCCAAATCATAAAGCCGATATCCTCAAAGGTCTGTTGGTCGTTTCCAGCTGCTTTGTCTTGATGCGCTTCGACGCAAGCCGCATGTATCACGGCATTCGTGGTCAGTCAGCTATCAAACTCTACGTCATATATAATCTCCTCGAAGTATGCGATCGTTTGCTGTCGGCTCTCGGACAGGATATCCTCGAGTGCCTCTTCTCACGCGAGACGCTCGACCGAAACCCCGACGGTCGCAGCAAAGTCATTCGTCCGTTCTGGATGTTCCTGCTCGCGCTTGTCTACACTGTTGTGCATGCTACAGCTCTGTTTTACCAGGTCATCACCTTGAATGTCGCTGTCAATTCGTACTCTAACGCGCTGCTGACGCTGCTTATGTCCAACCAGTTTGTTGAGATCAAGGGCACCGTCTTCAAGAAGTTCGAGAAAGAGAGTCTTTTCCAAATTACCTGCGCAGATGTAGTCGAGCGCTTCCAACTGTGGCTCATGCTGCTCATCATTGCCATGCGCAACATGGTGGAGGTGGGCGGACTGAGCATACAAAGCAGTGCCAATTCATGGACTGCCATGTTCACTGGTAGTGGCAACGCCACGACCGCAGCTTCTTTCGCAGCTTCGAGCATCATCCCAATGAGCTTTACCATCTTCCCAAAGTACATCGCACAGGTCCTTAATCCCTTTCTCCTGGTCCTGGGCAGCGAGATGGCGGTGGACTGGCTCAAGCACGCCTATATCACAAAGTTTAATCAGACAAAACCTCAAGTGTACGGCAAGTTTTTCGATGTACTAGCCAAGGACTACTACTCCAACGCCTTTAGCGACCCGAACCTGACGCGCCGTCTTGGTCTCCCCGTAATCCCCTTATCTTGTTTGTTCATCCGCGCAGCTATTCAGACATACCACATGTTTATTGCGACTTACATGCCGCCTCCAATGCCGTCGTTCTCTACCTCGCTTACACCAGAGTCCACCTCATCTCCCACCACTACCGCAGCCCTTGCACACATCGACCACGTCTTCCGGCGGGCGCTTGGTCGTTCATCGTTTGGTGCCGGCGTTCCAAAGTCGTCCTGGTACTCTCTTCCTTCTTGGACGCTTGACGATCTGATCGCGGGAAGTACAATGTTGATTGTATTCTTGGTCGTGTATTTCATTTTCCTGGCCTTCAAGCTCCTACTGGGCATGTTCCTGCTCACGGTTGCACGGAAGCGGTGTCATGGCATGAAAGAGAGGGAGATGATGAACGTCGAGACAGGCGGGAAGCGGATTGGAGGGTGGGGCGTGGTGGACGTCGATGAGGAAAAGAGGCGGTATCTCCACCACGACGACCCGGAGGGGTTGAGAAGTTTGAGAGAGCGCGACGAGAAGACAAAAAAGAAGGAAGACCAAGAGCGCGAACGAGGAACCAGTTTTGGCCATGTCAGCCGGTATGCAATGGTTGCCAAGCGCATATGGTAGCTCGTCTAGACTCCAGTAAATCCTGTCAATACATCATCTCACAACCTCCCCTTCTCCGGCCACACCCTCATGATACTCTGCTGACTCATGCATGCCACGGCCCTTCCCTCCTCATCCCAAATCCACGCCTCACTATACGTCCTCCCCTCCGCGCCCACACTCGTCGTAATCTCCCTCAGACACCACTCCCGCACATCCACATCCCCAAAAACCCTCAACGCAAAATCCAAACTCGAACACGCCGCACTATCCTCAAGATACAAATGACTAAAGCTCAACGGACAAAAACTCAACGCCCCATCACTATAAAACGCAAGCGCACCCAGCTGCTCCGTCCGGCTCGGCAGCGCACTCGCACACCGAAACCAATCCGCAGTCGAGCGCTCCACAAGCGGCAGGTGGTCCTGCGAATGCGGCACCGTCTTGGCAACGCCGGAGAGATTCTGCGCAAATACGCCTTCGGGACACATGCGCGCCTCGAACAGTCCGGCATTGACGCGGAACGCGCTCTCGAAGCGTGAATACGTCTCCTGCGTGATCTCACCCGCGGAAAGCAGCGCATCCGCTGTCTCCGTCTTACTCGGACAGTCTTTCCAGTGCGAGTACGCGCGCCGTGGGCCGCGGTGGTACGTCAGTAGACTCCCCGCAGGTTCTTTGATGTGGAAGTCTGCGGTTGCGAATAGACAGACTCTTTCGCTCCCGTCGTCCTGTAGCTGGCTAACCTCCACGTGCCGCGTGGCGAAGGAGCGCGTTTGCCGTACGGAGCGCACGGTGGCGCGGAGTGACCGGTCGGTGCTTGCTGGGCCTAGGTAGTTGCCGAGGAAGGAGTAGAGGTTGTAGCCTGAGGGCACGGAGAGGTGGGCTGCTTGGCAGGCGGTGGCCAGGGCGTAGCCGCCGTACGCTATGGGGAGGGCGTTGCCCATGCGTTGGGGGTGCGAGGTTGTTTGCCATGTTTTGTCCGACAGTTGGGTGAGAGCTAGTTGGGTGGTGAAGGGTTCTGGGGGTGGCATGGTGGAGTGGTTTGGATTAGTTTGATTAGTTTCTGGACTGTGAACTGTGTGTATTTGTCGGAATTGGAGCTGTGGGTATAGTTGGTGGTTGAGATGTAGTATGTCGAGATAACTAATCCGGATGCCGCTAGTGCTTTTACCTCGGCAGTGAAGTACCCAGGATGTGGGCGGTTCAACGTTGTCGTGATGACCGTTAGTGATCAGCATGCTCCTCTTTCATGTGAAGCGTTCTAATAACTCGATGACCAATGGTGATGTTCAAGCGGTATGGGGTAGGTAGTTACGCGTAAGACGACAACGAACCAACGTCTGTATAGTGGTACTCACGTTCATACCAACCCTCTCTCATCCAGAAGAGCTCCGTTGCGAGAGCAGATATTATGATAGCGCTGAATATGAAGACTATCGTAACAGTCATCACCACAGACAGTCCACCTAACAGCAAGACTTGACAGCAGGGTCTAATACAAATTAATTCCACTCCCCAAAACCACCACCCCTCCACCCCCCTAAACCACAAACTCCAGACGACACAACCCCATTGTCAACCGACACCAAACCCGCAGCCTCCAGTCCACAAGTCTCATGAGCATGCAGTCTATCATGCATCCAAGCAAAGCACCGACAAGTCAAAAATAAGCATTGATGCATTATACCGTACTACACCGCCCCTCCAACTCAACCCACAGGATTAGAAAATTCGCGTTGCTAAGTGCATACGAATCCCCAGCGCGTACCATATCGCGTCTAGATCCTGCGGTCCTGTTCACAGCAATTAATACAGAACATTACCGTTTGGTGTCCCGTTTAGAGTACCGTGCAGTGTACAGAAGCATACAGGCGCACAGTACACAGGCGCATAACAGACAGAAACGCAGAAGAGACTAGAGACGAGAGGTAGTGTACCTCCCTAGTAGTAGTAAAAACCCACAACCTACAACCTAAAACAGTACATGAAAGACTAGTCAACCACTCATGCTACATCCTAATGTTGTGAGTGCGGATAGTGGCTAGATGACGCTTCTATGGAGACAGATAGAGAGAGATAAATAGCAAACTAGAGAGTGGTTGAGTGGTTAAGCATTTAAGTTCCCATCCATGCAGCCATCCATCATTCAACACCGCCAACGGACCAACGAGTGTTAAAACTCCCGTCCGACTCCCGCCTCCAACAGGGCATGAAGAAGTATACAGCTATGAGATACTTGTCCAATAGCAGTGTCACGCCATGCAATATGTGGGTCGTTGATCTTTACGTTGTCGTGCCATGTTTCTTCACCTTTCTTCACCGGATGCAGTGAAGAGGAGCTCTTTCAGCAACAAAAAGATGAGCTCAGCGCTTACGACCAACTTACACAACACATACAGTCAGCGATCAGCAAAGCAACAATGACGCAGACCCCAGAGCCCCAAGCCCGCCTAGAACCTGGCCAGAGCCTTCATCCATGCGAATCCGACCACCCGCCCCCTCTGCACACTTCGGCGACTCCAACACCCACCTATCTCCCATACCCACCGCCGAACGTCTAAGGAAGGTGCCACAAACCTTGTTCCACAGCAGTGGGTTCCAGCTCTCCTGGCCCAAGGAGGCGGGTACTAGAGCCGCATATTGCGTGCATATTGCGTGCATATTTTCTTCTGCGCGCCACGTGGTGGGTGCTGGTCGGTATGCCGAGTGGCTCTGTTATCGTGCGGCCGGATGAGATCGGTGAGCCGATCAGATGTTGCAGCACCACATGTAGTGCCTGTAGCCTGCGTGGTGGGGGTCTGCTGTACTACGTGGGATACGAGGACGTGGTGGATCCTCGTACACGTTGCGAAGGCTGGAATCGTGAGGGCCAGGCTCTGGGTTGCTCGATGCAGGGCTGGGTGGAGGGACACGCTGCCTGTTCAGGTTCTAAGACACGTGCGCTGTGTCTTGTCTCATCTCGAGGGGATGGCGGCGAGTACGTGCGCTGTGTTGATGCTAGAGTGAACCCGCTGGTCCACGCCCTACGACGCCTCAACGAGAACTGCCATACGAATATACAGTCGCCTGAAACGATAGTGAGTGCATCTCCAAGACTTGTACACCGGGTGTTGTGTAGCAGGATGGACGCACGACAGGTCGCTACCGGAACTGCCAGTCAGTAGTGCAGAGATCACCGTACAACCTTCCCTCAGAGGCAAAGCGCAGGATCAGGCTTCTCGAAGACATCCTCGTGGGTTCCGGGATTCGCACATCTGACATGCGCTGGCGCTCGTTGTGCATCTAAGCGACGTCGACGTCGCGTTGTGGAGAATATTGTTCTGAACCGAGGTCGTCAATTCCTTCCCGGCGATCGTCGTCTCACAAGCAACGGCAACACTCGCTGCAGCAGCTTTGATGGCTGCAATTTCTCCCTCGCCTCGATCAAAAGCCAAAGGCGTTTGTTGAGCTCCGTTGCATCCGCTCCGCGTGTTCGAGTGAGCGCCAACCTCGGTTTGGGAGGCTGAACTTCGGGAGTTCTGATTCACAACGCAGCTTTTGAAAGACACGATGTAGCCAACATCGGTGGATGATCCACGAGACGCAGATGGGCGCCTGGCAATCTTGAGCCCCGCAACAATGCATGCGCCATCTGCAGTCTTCATCTCGGGCTGACGAAACCGAGCAGCAACTTGAGACGAGAGCAATTTTGGATATGGATGCGAGGCCTGCAGGGACGGACTGAGCTCTCGCGAGATTGTGAGTCTCGGGGTCGGAGATATGGCAGCGACTGGTCAATAGTGATCACGTCTCGTAACAAGGCGCACGGCGTAGCAAGTGCAGAGTAAAGATCGTGTGCAGGTGCACGTCCTCAAATTGAGACGGTCTGTTGCATCCAGACGGCGGAACAATTGCATATTCGGGAAGGACACAATATTACCTTCCGCACCCGCGAGGGACCCAGGTCAACGGAAGGGTGCTTTTGCACGTCTTGAGTTGCTACTCGCGATGGCATGGCTCTGTTTGGAGGCTTGCTGTGCCGCAGCCAGAGGTGTAGTCTCCGAATCCTTCATCCTTGATCCTTTCAGGAAGGGCATCCCTAGCGTCTCGTTTGGGAAGTCTTGGTATTTCCCGGAGCCGAAGGGCCGCAAGATCTGGAGCTGCTCGATCTTCTCGATAGGACGGGAGGGTGCAGTATGGTTCGACGCAAGGGGTTGATGACGAGCGAAAGAGCAGAGAGCCGGTCCAGCACTTACCGTCGTGCAGTAGCTTCGCGTGGGCTTGCTGTTGCACATGTTTGTGGAATGTGGAAGTCTTCTAGAACATGTCTTTAGTCTACTCGAGCGGCGGCCGAGGACACCCCGCCGAGCGCATGCCCGCAAAAAAGTGCCTACCATTTTCATTCGTCGCACACTTTGCGCTTACTCCACTGCAAAAAAGTTTCGGAGGCCGCCTTGACTTAGTCTGCGGTTTTCTGTGCAACCGCTTTACGTGATGAGGAGTGCGAACGCAGCACTACCACAAAGCAGGATGGTACAGCCGAGTAAAGATCTGTGTGCCTGGGCTCCACCCGCCTTAGCACGCAACGGCATGCCGATGCGTTCCCGCGAAGCACTGCGGGAGACAATGCTCCGACGTGGCGAAATGAGAGCTTTTGAGGATCTGGAAGAAATCGTGGATTGCAAGAGTGAGCAAAAGAGGAGAACAACAGGGCCACGACGTAGGGCCTATCACAGACAATGCAATGTCACCGTCCATTACCATTACCCCTGAGTAGCCTTGTAGGTAGGGTAGTCGGGCGATCTGCTGATCTGGCGTCTGGGGGAAAGTAAACAGTCTGAGGAGATATGGCTGATCAGTTTCATGTCGCTGTGCGTTGACGGAATTGTGCATGTAGGTATCAAGGTTTAGCGGATGCATGCATGCAGGCAGACTTGAGGTGGTGTGCGAAAAAAGAAGATGAAAGTTGGGAGTTTGTGCTAAGCTCGGTGGATTAGCTTGCACGTGTAAATTCCTTGAGCAGAGGCAGCGCTTTGTTGGTGGTGCTTGTGGCTCGGTGGTACAGACAACGACAAGTCGCTTGCACCTAGCTGCTCGGGGAAGGCGAAGCCGTAAGCCTTCATGTCCTCGCGTGCTTGAACGTTTCTGGTCGGGCCGAAGATGCAGAGAGGAAAGTGGGTCAAAAGCAGAAGAGAGAACGACCGAATCAGCGGGTGCGGACAGCGTCCAGCTTGCGAACAAGTGACATTCTGCGCCGAGCCACGTGAAAGCGTTTGCGAAGTAGATGGCGGGCGGTGTTGAAAACGGTCGCACAAAGACGGACTGGGTGATGGGGCGGCAGTGGGCGAGATGAATGTGGAAGAATGTGGACAGGTGGAGGAGATTGGTGGTGCGTCCTGGTGGTGGTGTTTTAAAAGTGGCAGGGCTGGTGCAGATCAGACGGGAGCGAGACGACGTCTGAGCACTGAGGACCGAGCGCTGAGCGCTGAGCAGAGGGGGATTTGGCCGATGTCTCGTGACGGCCGGGGTGTTGCTGGTGAAGGGCGCTCGAGCAGGTGACAAGTCGGCGTGGTGCAGCAAACGGGCGTTTGTTGGGTGTGGGCGGGCAAGCAAGGCAGCTTCCAGAAGGCGTTGCTTTCAGTCTAGCGCACGTCGGTGGAGAGGCTCCGGGTGGTTCAGCTAAGCGAGCAGCAGATGGTTGCAGCAGCAGCAGCCGTGAGTGGTGGGTAGTGAATGGTGAATGGTGAGTGGTGAATGGTGAGTGGTGAATGGTGAGTGGTGAATGGTGAGTGGTGAGTGGTGAGCAGATAGACGTGCACTTTGATGAGGTGTCAAAGGGCCCTGAGATAAGACAGGATCATGTCGTCGCCCTGAAGATCTTCAGGTAGGCACACGTACGCGGTGTTGGCTGACAGGCAGGCGTGCTGAGGGCAAAGTGCCGGTCTTGCTCCAGCGGTCAGCAGCCAGCGGTCAGTGTCAGTGTCATATCGGTCTTCAGTGGCATCTTGGAAGAGAGTGTGCCGCGCTTGCCAGTGTGACGGAGCGACACAGATCAGCATGCGCATCGATGCATCCGCCTGAGATATGGCAGAAACACGGCGGGCAGGGTTGCTGACTCCTGACGGGCCCTAGCGCTGTGCGTCGTCGCTCTCTGCGGCGTGGGCAGGGCAGAACGTGGCCGGGCTTCCCTGCGGCGCACCACCTGCATCGCACTACAGGACAAGCGTGTGGAAGTGCATTGCGCTGCTTGACTTGTGTACGGGCTGGCACTGGTGTAGGTACGTACTGACTTGCACTGGCACTCGCACTGGCACTGGCACCGGCGTGCTGGCTACAGAACCAAATGCATGCCCGCCGAAGCTAGCCTGCCCTGGCCCACGCCGACAACATGTGCTGCCTCAAAACTGCGAGCCTGTCGATGTCTGTGTCTGTGTCTGTGCCTGTGCCTCTACCTCTACCTATCTCTGCCTCCTTTCGAGCTTTTCTCCGTGCTCTCTACTCTGCCCTGCCCTGCCTGCCCTGCCTGCCCTGCCCTGCCCTGCCCTGCTCTGCTTCAGCCCTATCTGCCTGTCGAGCACCATCCTGCCGTGCCTGTCCAGCGCCTGTCCGTGGTGTCGACGAGACTTAAGAGCCCCGTGTCCCCGCGGAACCCTGCCGTCCGCTGTCCGCTCCACCTGCCTGTCCACGACGACCGCACCCACGCCAAACACGACCACCACCATTTGTCCCCGCGCCCGCAATCTCGCCCTCACCCTCAACCACGCCCACATCTACACCCACATCCACGCCCTCTCGTCCTCCCTCGCCCTCCCGCGCCTGCACGCACGCACGCACGCCTGCCTGGATGCCGAATTAACAACGCCCGCACCCACCTCCCCCCATCGTAGCCCGCCATGGGTCAGAGTAACGGCAAGCCCGTAGTCTTCACCGACCAAGGTACGTTCTGCCCCTGCTGCTTTGGGACTGCATCTGCATCTGCACCTGCCCTCTGCACTCCACTGCACCATTCTTCTCACATTTACTGCATCGTTATCACCACATCCACTGCACTCTCTCAATTGCACCATCTGACCACACCACACAGTAAATCTCAACCACTTTCGCCTGCTGCGCGTCGTCGGCAAAGGAGCCTTTGGCAAAGTGCGCATCGTCGAGCGCAAAGACACCGGCCTCACATTCGCCCTCAAATACATACGCAAGGATGAAGGTAACCCTGCAATGCCCCCCGCCCTCCAAAGACGCAGCGCTGACGTCGTGTCACAGTCGTACGGTCAGAAAGCGTTCGGAACATCATTCGAGAGCGACGCATGCTCGAGCACCTCAACCACCCCTTCCTCTGCAACTTGCGTTACAGCTTCCAGGACATCGAATACCTGTACGCCAAGACCCACAAAAGGCCCCCGGGCCACGCTGACAAGCGACAGATACATTGTAGTCGATCTCATGAACGGCGGCGACCTGCGATTCCACATCTCGAGAAAGACGTTCACAGAGGAGGCGGTCCGCTTCTGGATGGCCGAGCTGGGCTGCGCGGTGCGCTACATCCACCAGCAGGGCATTGTACACAGGGATATCAAGCCTGACAATGTCCTGCTAGACTCGGACGGACACGTCCATCTGGCAGACTTCGTAGATTGCCCCTTCTCTTTGACAGAGTTGCGACCCTGCTAACACGACGCAGAACGTCGCTTCAGATTTCACCCCTCACAAGCCTCTCACCAGCAAGTCGGGAACCCTTGCGTATCTGGCGCCTGAAGTGTACGAGGGCAAGGGATACTCGGCCGAGGTGGACTGGTGGTCGCTCGGTGTGCTCTTCTATGAGTGCATCTACAACAAGGTGGGTGCTCTTTCTGAGGCGACGCCAGGAATAAGCTAACGAGGACAACAGCGGCCGTTCGAAGCCAGCAGCCACGATTCCCTCGCCGCAAAGATCGCCAAAGGAGAGCCTACATACCCCGTAACCAGCCCTCCCGTATCGATGCCGTGTCTGCACGCCATCAGCTCGTTGCTGGAGAAAGATCGCAAGAGGAGAATTGGGGCCATTGGTTTCGAGTCGTTCATCGACAACCCGTTCTTCCGCCCCATTGATTTCGCTGCGCTGGAAGCCAAGGAAATCACCCCCGTCTTCATCCCCTCTAGCGATAAGACAAACTTCGATGCGACCTACGACCTCGAAGAGCTGTTGTTGGAGGAGGCGCCGCTCGAGGCACGAGCACGTCGGCAGAAACCAAGAGAAGCGTTGAAGGATGATGCAACAGACGCAGAAATTCGAGCTGAGGAGCTACACAAGATGATCGAGACTTTGTTCGAGCCCTTCAATTACACCGTGGTCGCAGACTCCCGGCCTGCCGCAATCGTGGTCGCAGATCCAAACGACTCGGCAGGTGGCTCAAGAACCAGCAACCAAAGCAACAGCGACCACGCTCCCGTCCCTGTTGCCGTTCAGCAAGACCCTTGGGGACGTCCTCTCGCATCGCAAAGATCTCTGGAAGGCGATCTCCATCCTACGCGTTCCACGACAATGACCAACCCTCGATCCACAACGCACTCGCCCAACGGCAGCCCTCCCCTTGCTACGGCCAACTTGAACCGGGGCAATAAGTCGACTACTGGCTCACAAGTATCGCAACGCGGAGAGCATGCAGATTACTTTCCCACCGAAAACGCCGAGACTACAACACCCTCCTTCTCACGGCCCATGAACAACCGTCCGCGAGGGTCACAGCGCAGTACCAGCATGGGCGGCGGCGTGCAGGTAGTCCTCGACGGGACCGGGTCATGGTCTGAGATGGCGAATCAGAGCTCTGCGCTCGTACAGACGCCTCAGACCGAGAAACCGTCCGGCATGCTCGGCTTTCTCAGTCGAAAGAAGGGCCGGGATAGGAGCCCAAAGGCCAAAGAGAGGGGCGTGCTCGGCAAAGAGGGAGCTCGGGTCATCATCAGCAATACCTGATCATCGCCCTCCCCGGTCATCTTCCTACGGCTCGACGAATTCCTTTGCGACGTTTTGTTTCGAGTTGATTTTCTTGCGAGGCGTTCTGGCGAGTTTGGCATACCATTTTGCGCTTCTGGCTTGGCGCCCCGCTTTCTTATATTGCATACACATGCATTTCCACCACGATAGAGTGGTATGCAAGTCGGCGTTGTGGTCCCTTTGTTTCTGCGTTTAGATGCGCAACGTACGTAGCATGTTGGACGGATTTCCTTAGTCACACACGCATAGTTGGTCCGTTGGGAGCGATGAGACATTGGACGCGAGATCTAGATCTAGATCGTACCCTGTGGTAAAACCAAGGTGCTTGTATATTTGGCTGTATCCGGTATTTACATAGACGGGAGACACATGGCTCTACTGCCTGATAATCACATCTCGCTATCAGTTACCTACATGGCTTCAAAACCAAAACGTTCACTAACTCTAACTCGGATTACTTCCTCAACGGCTATAGATGGGCATGTAGAACCAGAACGAGACACCGAACCCCCCGCCCTAGTACCCCAGTCTTATCATTTTACATCTCACATCCCATCCCATCCCATCCCTGACAGCTTCCGGACCCATGTGTGTCCTGGGTCACCGTGCCTAGGCTGCACATTTAAATCCGTGACTAGCGGCGTACCTACCTACCTACCTGCCTGTTTACCTCAGGCCCGTGGTTGGTTTCGGGTCGCTGCGGATACTATACCACGACGATGGTGGAGAGATGGGGATTGCCGTTGGGGGAATTGGAGTTGGAGGGGCTGGGTGGAGGGGCTGGGTGGTGGTGCAGTTGGAGGTGCAGTTGGCGTTGTGGGGCTGAGTGGTGGTGCAGTTG